>JAXFYN010000490.1:0-106088 GCA_036172215.1 Camellia granthamiana
GAAGTTGGAGCTTTTATAGAGGATGTGACATTATTCGGGGGACACGTGTCAAAAATTTGATGGCTGCTGAGATAAGTGGCCGGCCGGCCACCTTTCTAGCTGGCCAGCCACATTTCTCCTTTCAAACACAAAAAAATGGCCGGCCGGCTCCTAAAAGTGGCTGGCCATGCTCTGGTGTGTTCCTCCAGTCCTGTTTTACCCTCCAGAGGAAGTTCCAAGCATTTCCGAGCATCGGGTGGGTCGAAGGCCTCAATTTCCCTTTGTTTCAGATACGTTTCGTTAACCAGATCATCCGTAAATACACTCTGTTTTGTCAAGTTTTGCTTATCGAGTTGTGGTTTCGCTTATCGAGTTGTAAGTTTTGTCGAGCTGTCGTGTTTTGTGTTTTGAGTTGTTACTCCTTGTTTAAGCAATTTTGTTGAGTCTTGTTTATCGAGTCGTCCACATTGTTATGTTTTGCTTATCGAGTTGTAAACTTGTTAAGATCTGATCTTATCCTAATGAGTTAGGTTGTTTAGTTTGTTGCGTCGGTTCACTACCTGACTGGGCAAATGCACGATGCACATTTCCATTCAATCTCATTTTTGCGCAAAATGATGCGATATGATGCTAAATGTTTAAAATACAACACTTTTTCAAAAGCTGTTTCATTCCATCAGGACAAACATTTTACAAGCAAGGCACAAGTTTCACAGAAAATAAAACTGCCTAATAATGTGCAATGTGCTATAAACTACTAGCAAAAAGGAAAATAAAGCAGGGAACAGCAGCATCAATACTCTCGGAAGCGGGAATGAGAGGCCCTCCTCATCCTCTTCTGCGAGACAACCTCTGCACCACCATCACTATCCGGGTCGGAGCTGTCATCCTCAGGATCCCCCTCAGCCTCGCCTCCACTCCCGGAACCAAGACCGGAATCCCCCTCCTCAGCAGATGTCTCTGACTGACGGTCTGCAACCTCCTCCTCCTCATCCTCATCAGGCTCCGCCTCTATGATATGTACCCTGCGCCTGCGAGACGACCCCGCCCCTCGAGCTCCTCGAAAGGGGCTGGATGGCCCCAGCTCCCCGAAAAGGCCCAGATGGCCCAGCGCCCCGAGGAGGTCCAAATGATCCACCTCCCTGAGAAGGCCTGGGTGGCCTAGCCCGTGGCTGAGCATATACTGGAGGCATCTGAAAATGAAGAGTTCAATACATCAGTTGAAATATGAAAATCAAATGCAAATACAGCATGTAAAGTGGGGTGTGTGTCAGATGTACCCTACACAAGTGGCCTATCAATGCAGTAGAATGTTCAAAATCAGCATGTCATCAGAGATATGATAAATGCAGAAAAACTGGGGGGATACCTAGACGCCCATGATGGCCAGCTGTGCCTCTCTCCGCAGGATCATGCCCTCAAATGCGGCCATCACCCCGAGCATCTCATCCACGTACTCGACAGGAGGCTGTGGATACAAATGCAAAATGATCAGCAAAGGAATGAAGGTTCAAGTGCATGACTGATAAATCAAAGATGTAAAGTATACTGGTGGTGAATCAGGATCTCTGACGTATCTATGATCAGGCAGGGAAGGCTCCAGCTGGATCGGATAAGGAGTCCCAAATTGCCATCCCGTCAGCTCAGTCGGCATGTCTGGCCACCCAGGATGATGAAGAGTCGGAGGAATCGGAGGAACCGATCTACCCCCACCTCTCGATGTACCAGCCCTGCTGGTGGAAGGAGCGTCTGTAGCCCGAGCCTGGCTCGAAGACGGCACACCAATAGGCCTCATCGAGGGAGTGTGCACTCCCGTCAAGGGAGGCATCAGATATACGTGGCGATAAGTGGCATAGTCCCCCTCCTCAAGATGTAGCAAAGCATCAGTGCCCAGCATAGCACTAACAACATCCCGGGAAGAGAGCCTATCAGCAGTCCGCATACTGACTGGGGGTGCTGAGGGAGGATCCTGAGAAGTATAGCCCCACACCTGACGTAAGAAGCGCTCCCCCAGAAACCACGCTCTACCGACTGGTCCCTCAAATAGGATCCTGTACTGGGAAGCACCCGACCCTCCGCCAAACTGAAATCGGAGACCATCACCTAAAGGCGCCCAGGGCTGCCAGGTAATCTGCGGATAACCAGTGCATAAACCAATCAGAAATCGGGAATGTACAAGACAGATCAGAGATTGAAAACAGAAAGAACTGAGAGTTCTGAAATACCTCCGTCGACCGCACAGTGTCGAAATACTGCCGTAGGTAAAGGAGAGACTCTCGGGGCCTCGGCCGGTGCTGGCCCTCGAATACCAATGAGTACGGGGTCATGCGGGGCCCCTCCACTATCATCTCTGGGGCTAATGTCGGGAAATACACATAAACCCATAGCTGCGGAAAACAGTGCAGAATGTAAATGCAAAGTACTGAGGGCAAAATACAGAGCATAAAGTGCGCCGTATGTGCAATATACAAGTAATGAAGGGCAGAAATATAAATCAAGAAGGCAGAAAGTACCTCCCAAGCTCTCCAGTAACCACCAAGTAAGTCTCCCCGACCGCGGGAGGTCGCGCTCATGTAGCAGTAAAGGGTAGCTAGACCGGCACCCCCCCAATCATAGCGTCTGACCTGTGATAGGTCCACCAAAGCGCTCAACAAATACAGCCCAACAGTGTTCCCTCTATCGGCGAACAGAGTAGTCCCGAAGAGGAACATCAGAAAACCACGGGCATACTGTGCTGCCTCATCAGGGGTCCTGGGCTCCATCTCCTCCCCTCCGAAAATGGGAAGAGAACCAGGTGTATTAGACTCTCCCCGAAGCTCTATCAACAGGTGGGCGAGCCCCCAGCAAATACATCCAAGCAGCCTCCCACTAGCCCATGTCCTCATCATAAGGGATAGGCCAGCCTCCCATATCAAGGCCAGTCAGCACAGCAAAGTCAAGTGGGGTCATGGTCAAATCCCCTGTGGCGGAAAAATAAAAGGAGTTGGTGGTGTCCCACCATCTCTCCACCAAAGCTGCCATCATCGTCCTCCTGACAGGACAACGAGATAGTCCAGCACAGAAGGGTCCGAACCCTGCTAAATCAACTAAATCACGGACGGCCTCCGGAAGCTCAGCATACCAATCTCTAGCTACTGTGGAGCCGTATCCTCGCACAGTACGAGAGGTCACCTGCATTTAGAATGAATACATGTTTCAGTACGAAATCCATTTAAGCTGTGTGCAAATGAAATGAATGAGCTGTGTGCAAACGAAATAAACAGACTGCGTACAAAGTAAAGCGAGTGGACTGTGCGTTCATCATCGAAGTGTGGGCTGTGTGTTCACCATCAACTTGGGCTGCGTGTTCAGAAAATCGGAGTTTGGGCTGTGTGTTCTACTCTCAATCAGTGTGGGCTGTGTGTTCACCTTCAATTTGAGCTGCGTGTTCAGAAAATCAGAGTTTGGGCTGCGTGTTCTACTCTCAACAAGTGTGTGCCGTGTGTTCACTATCAGTTCGGGCTATGTGTTCGAAAAATCAGAGTTTGGGCTGCGTGTTCAAACCTAAACCAGTGTGTGCCGTGTGTTCACTATCAGTTCGGGCTGTGTGTTCGAAAAATCAGAGTTTGGGCTGCGTGTTCAAACCTAAACCAGTGTGTGCCGTGTGTTCACTATCAGTTCCGGCTGTGTGTTCGAAAAATCAGAGTTTGGGCTGCGTGTTCAAACCTAAATCAGTGTGTGCCGTGTGTTCACCATCAATCTGGGCTGTGTGTTCAGAAAATCAGAGTTTGGGCTGCGTGTTCAAATCTCAATCAGTGTGTGCCGTGTGTTCACCATCAATCTGGGCTGTGTGTTCAGAAAATCAGAGTTTGGGCTGCGTGTTCAAACCTAAATCAGTGTGTGCCGTGTGTTCACCATCAATCTGGGCTGTGTGTTCAGAAAATTAGAGTTTGGGCTGCGTGTTCAAATCTCAATCAGTGTGTGCCGTGTGTTCACCATCAATCTGGGCTGTGTGTTCAGAAAATCAGAGTTTGGGCTGCGTGTTCAAACCTAAATCAGTGTGTACCGTGTGTTCACCATCAATCTGGGCTGGGCTGCGTGTTCAAATCTCAATCAGTGTGTGCCGTGTGTTCACCTTCAACTTGGGCTGTGTGTTCAGAAAATCAGAGTTTGGGCTGCGTGTTCAAATCTCAATCAGTGTGTGCCGTGTGTTCACCATCAATCTGGGCTGGGCTGCGTGTTCAAATCTCAATCAGTGTGTGCCATGTGTTCACCTTCAACTTGGGCTGTGTGTTCAGAAAATCAGAGTTTGGGCTGCGTGTTCAAATCTCAATCAGTGTGTACCGTGTGTTCACCATCAATCTGAGCTGTGTGTTCAGAAAATCAGAGTTTGGGCTGCGTGTTCTACTCTCAATCAGTGTGTGCTGCGTGTTCACCCTCAATCCGAGCTGTGTGTTAAGAAAATCAGAGTTTGGGCTACGCGTTCTACTCTCAATCAGTGTGTGCTGCGTA
This sequence comes from Camellia granthamiana, assembly GCA_036172215.1. Classification (NCBI taxonomy): domain Eukaryota; kingdom Viridiplantae; phylum Streptophyta; class Magnoliopsida; order Ericales; family Theaceae; genus Camellia; species Camellia granthamiana. The sequence goes on from JAXFYN010000490.1 coordinate 4,471, forward strand.
TTCACCATCAATTCGGGCTGTGTGTTCGAAAAATCAGTGTTTGAGCTGTGTGTTCAATCCTCAACTAATGTGTGCCGTGTGTTCACAATCAATTTATGAGCTGAGTGTTCAGAAATTCAAGTGTTTGTACCGTGTGTTCAAGATGCAAACAAAGTGCTATGTCATAGACTAAACTGTGTGTTCAAATATGGCAAAGGCACGAAATGCACGAAAAATAGAGAAAACGAAGTAAATGCCTCTCATGCCTCATGAGAAAGGTGATACTCTGGCTCCCGTAGAAGCAGATCCCCAGGTGCCCGCTCATCAAAGTCAGTAAAGTGATGAAAAACAACTCGCGGGAGGATGTGTGCTGATGGCGCATACCTCTCGGGTATGAAGGGTCGAACCCTCGGAGGCAGAGCCATGACATCGGGATCATTCCCGGCACCCGGAGGACCTCCACCGTGAGGAAAATGACCCGCCATTTCGGAAAATCTGCAAAAGGAGCAAAAATGAGCAAAAACGAGCCAAAATTGGAAAAAGTCAACAAAAGTCAACTCCCGGGAAATGAAAAAGTCAACAAAAGTCAACTCTCGAGAAAATCTTCCAAATGTTGAGACAAACTCACCTCAAGTGGCGAAAATGAGAAAAGAGGCACCGAAATCAAAATTTAATCGGTTCAAAGTGCTTGAAACGGGAAGTTTTCGCGAAAACAACTTGCTTGGGGCGTTGGAAAACGCGTATGGAGCACAGATCTGAGCGAGAAAATGGTTTGGGAAGCAAGAGGAGAAGATTTCGGAGCTATGGTTATGAGCTCAAAGTGTTTGAGTGAGTGGATATAAAGGAAAGAAGGTGAAAAGACCAAAATGCCCGCGGATTTGGGCAAGTGGCCGGCCGGCCACCTTTTCAGGCTGGCTGGCCATCTCCTTTTGGAAAAGTGGTCAGTGGCCTCCCCTGGGAAAGAAAAGTGGCCGGTGGTGTTCCCCATATGCCCACCTAGCTCTCTACAAATTTTGAGGAAGATTGGAGTTCCCGGGGACCTGAAAAAGTTCAAGGAAAGTGCACTTCCTGCCGCGAAATCGCTCCGCCGGAACTTCAGCTTCAATTTCTGACATGTGTCTCATCATTGCTCATCAAAATCAAAGTGTATCCTTTTGTAACCTCTCCGAGAGGTGAACCGGAGGCCGCGATCGAGTCGCCCTCACCGAAACGCGCGTTTCTTTGCTCGTTGTTTCATAACAAACGGATGCCTTAATTTATGCTCGTTCTGCATTGTCATGCACATAACTTGCATTACCTGCATTGTCATGCACGTTTCTTGATATTGCCATACCTCTGTGCTTAAGCATGTGTTCTCACGCACGTTCCTTTCTCGCATTGCGATGCATTCACTCGCCGACACTGCGTGTGTCAAACTTTCGGAATCACATTGAATATATGTGGTTAGTATATTGTGCTTGTTGAGTTTCTCCCTTTTGCAGGCACGATATTGTATGTACGATTCATTTGAAACTGGTGTGACCAGACGAATCGCACAGGTATTGTATTTTCTCCGTGTGAGACGCGACGAGAATCGAATAATTCTCCGCATTCCTAACTGCATGAAATGTAGTTGTTGTTTTGCATTTTTGCTTAAAACTGTTGCATCTATTTGCGAATACTTGCTTCATTATAGCCTGCTGCATTTGCATGATCATTGAGTTACCTCTGGCCTTGTGCATATCGCTTTGCATTTTGCCCCCCTGCCTGCGGGCACGCTTGCGGGCACGCCTCTGTTTATCTTGTATGATTGTCTAAGTCTTCGGCCTTGTCAAAAATGGGCCGTCTCTGGGCTTTGACATTCACTCCCGTCACTTGTGACTTCCGAGTTCTGTCAAAGAGGGGCAACTATAGACACCCCATTTTTGACCGACCTTAAGACTCAGACGTCACCGATTAAATGCTCGGTGATGTTGCATATTGTGCTCGTTCAGAAGTCTCAGAGCCTCGACCGTGAGCCTTGCCTCCGGACTTCCGAACTCTTTCTGTACTTTGTCTCGGTTTGCGAACCAGGCTCGGTTTTCTCTGTTTCTTTTCCCTGAGGGGGAGGGAGAGGTCTAGTAGATCATCTCTCAGTGGCCGTAGGCTACGTTCCGTGGTCACAGGCCATTTTGCCCATTTCGGATCCCGGTTCCCGGTTTTCGGAGCCGTCAGGCCGTGTGCCTCGGTTCGGGACCACCTAACCATCTCCGTTTGCTCCGGTTTTCGGCATGCATCTTATTTACTCCCTTTCAAGGGACACTGTGGTCCGAGAGACCAACTTCGTGGTCGAACACTACTCCTGGTGCCCAACGGGCAGTTTTCGGGGCCTCAGACTGCACGTCTCGGCCCCCGAACCTTCATTTTGCATCGGTTTTTGTTCATTTTTGGCAGGGACCTCTGTTTCATCACCAAGAAGGCCGTAGAAGGGTGGGGAGGCCAGTAATTGTTCCAGCAACCAGTTATATTTCCTTCATCGCCCTCCGAACGCCCGTTTTTCACACTTCAAAGCCAATGTTGACCACCCTAGGGTCACTTTCTTCAACCCTAACCCCCATATTTGTGATATACACATCTGGGAGGCCACCAATATTTGGTGGCCGGCCAGTAATTGTTGTTGGACCTTTTGAACCCCTTTGAAAAATGGCTTGTTCTCTCTCCTGGTTTACAGTTGCCAATTTTTTGACCACATACCTGTGTTGAGCACACATGGGAGGCCACCAATCTGTGGTGGCCGGCCACTAAATCACCTTGACCCCTTTTGACCTCTGGCCGGCCGGCCATGGGGAGAGCCGGCCGGCCACCTGCAAATTCACTAGCTGGCCGGCCTTGTTCCTTGCACCCTGTTTAGTTCAAAACTGACCTCTTTGACCCCCTAGATTTTGTATCCGGAGGGCCAAATTTTTGGGGGGGAAACTTGAATCCATTTCCCCTCCATTTTTCCCCCTCTTTCTCCCCCTCATTTGTCTATATAAACCAGCCTCCCCAGCTGGTTTAAGGGTTAGAAAAAAACCCCTTTGAGTTCCCATATACATATCTCCTCTCTCTCTCTCCCTTCAAGCTTCAAAACACCCAAGTCCTACCCCCCTTTCCACACCACCACCTAGCACCACTCCACCACTTCCATTCCAGCAGCTTGGAGGTCTTCTCAGAGGCTAGGAGGCACCATTTTTCAGTCCAAGAGGCAGCCAAGGCTTGGTCTTCAAGGGTAAGCACCATTTCCCCCTTTTCTAGCTCATTCTTGTACCATTCCTTAGCCCTCTTTCCTTGCTGTTTTGAGCTCCGACCAAAACTTAAAGTGGCATTTTTTTGAGCTCTATTTCATCTTTCATTAAGGGTCTTACCCTGTTTGGGACCCCCATCTTGCACTTGCTTCATTACCCCTTTGTATGCCATAATCTTGCATAGTATTTTTGGCCTATGTGTAATCTGTTTTGGAGCATGATGTAAACTGTAGATAGGCTTATTTTGAGCCCTTCTTAAACATTGAAGAAGGGATCACCACTGTTTAGGACCTCCATGTATCACTTGCCATTGCACCCCTCTTCGGTCCCCATTTTTGCATGATTTATTAGCCTATTGAGCTTCTGTTTTTGGACCTTGGTCCGAACTGAAAATGGCCCTATTTTGACCCCCTCTTTATGTTTCATTAAGGGTCTATGCTTTTTGAGACACCCTTTGTATACTTCATGTTATAGCTCTCTTGCTGCCCTTATTTTGCATAGCATTTTGAGCATACTTGTATCTGTTTTTGGGGTTTGTCATAAACTGTAATACATCATATTTTTGGCCCCTCTTCAATATTTTAGAAGGCCTATTCCCTGTTTGGGGGCCAGTATTTGTGAGTTGCTTCATTACCCCTCTCTTTTTGGCCAATTTTGCATGCTAGTTTAGGCCCATTTTTACTCACTTTTTGGTCTTGATTAAAATTGTAAACATGCTTGTTTTGGGGCTTCCTTGCTTCTTTCTTTACACTTCATGTACAAATTATGCATGCATGGCATAGCTATAGGCCATTTCATGCACCAAAATTCATGTTTCGGGACTCGTTCCATGCATCGGGTTTCATTTCGCCATGTTTCGGGGCTGTTTTGCATCTCATTTTGCCTCTGAAATTTGCATGCTTGTATGCCATATTCCATGTCTTGCCATGTCTTGTTAGAGTGGCATTTTGGTGCCTTAGGGTCGATCCTCGGTTTGCGTGCACGCGTGCACGTAATTTCGAGTTGTCCTTCATTTTGCCCTATGTGAGTGTGGCCTCCGATGTGCATTGTGCTTGAGTCCACTTGTATGGTAAGTCCATATTGCATTATGTATGCTATTTCATTTCATAGCATTGTGTATGCTAGGATGTATGTTAGTGCATTGTGTATGCCATATTACCTCGTGCATCGTGTATGCCATCTCATAGCATTGTGTATGCTAGGTCGTATCTTAGACTGCTTTCATGCATGTCATGCATATTGCATTGTGTTCGGGGGTAGGGAGTTAGCCCGGGCACGAGAAACGAGGTATGTTCCGTACTCCGAGTGACGGAATGTGTCTCAATTCCCCCAATCACCGACACTCCGGATCACTCATGATGGAGTTAGGTCTTGTTGAGTTTTCATTTGCATTCATTTCATATTGAGTTGTGCAATTCGACTCCTCGGCCATCATGCATTGATATGCGTGATTGGTGGCACGAGGATCGAGGCATGCATACATTTGTGAAAATACATTGCCAGGCCCCTTTCCTGCTCTCTGTTGCAGCAAAATGAAGAATTAGCAGCCTTCCGGGACTTGGCGCGCTTTCCAAGAATAATTGTAAAACAGAGGCTAATTGGGGCATCGCCATGGATTTCTGCGCGAAGGCAACTTGGATATGCATCATTCATCATCTGAAGAAAAGTCAAGGCAGTCCCTGGCTTGCATGCCAGTTTATTTGTTTTCTTAGTTAATTTGTAAATTAATTAGGAATTTGTACATTATTTGGACTGTATTATTATTTGGACTGTACTATTTTTTTATTCAGGACTGTATATTTATTCGGACCCTCTGTGCGAGGGCATAATTGTAATAAGTGTGCGTGAGTGTGATGTATGTCTTCCAACCCCACGTCTTTCTTCCCTTTTATTTACCTGCTTATGATGGTTAGATTATGACATATTTCAATTAGTATACAGTATGATAGCATGTTTGCATTCATTCATCTGTCTTGCATGCACCGGGCTCAGCGCATCATACTAACTGCATTTGTATTTCAATTCCAAGTTGAATACATGTTAGCTGTAGCATCCCATATGCCATGTTTTAGAATAGCCGAGCCTGCTATAGTTTGCATTTTTGCATGTGTTGCATTAGACATTTCTGTATACTTAGGATCATGCATGATTTCTAGTGTAGTTTCTGTTTTGGCTTGGAGTACTCGGTGAGTTTTATGCTTTAGCATCCTTGCATGCGTGTGAGTGACTGCCATGAATAGCATGCTTACCATGAGGCTATATGCTTATGTGATATAACTGCCTGAATGCCTGTGGGTGAAGGTTGGGTTATTTGGATTGGGACAATGCATTGATTGTTTGTTTTAAGCCCACTAGATAGTGGCAAAATCATATTTTCCAAGCCCACCTGAGGGTGGCAAAATCTGCCTTTTAAGCCTACCTGCGGGTAGCAAACCATCTTTCAAAAACAAACATGAAATGTGTTGTTCCAATTCAGGCGATCCAGTCTATACTTGTATACTGTGCGCATCACGTAGTAATCTAGGCTAATAACCGGAATAAGAACACACAATGTTTTCAAAACTAGATATCACGGTTAGTAGAGGCCGGTCTTTGACCGGGCGAGCGGGGGTGCTCACGAAGTGACCTTCCCCAATCGTACCTAAGTTCCCGAGCCGAGGCAACTTTGGTGATGACGGACACGTGGCCTTTGGCACCGAGTCAGGGTTTCCTAAATTTCCCCATTAAAAATATTTAGATGGCGACTCTGTATCTGGCAAAGCAGTCCATGTTTGGCACTTCTTTCAAAAATCTATTTTCTCAAAAATGATTTGCCGGATTTGGACTCTTTGGTTCAAGATTTAGAACCGTGACAATCGGGTCCTTGAACTGTAGTGAACCCAAATGAACAGAACGGGACTTAACCCTCCTGGGGGCGTTTGGGGACGTCTACACAGCCCCGATCACATCAATTCCCCAGACTGAAAATGGCCATAGTGAAGTCATGTTGTACAGCTTCGACGGCGGGATGTTCATGCGATTTGCATGAATTTGACACTTGTGGCATCGCCGGACAAAACCGATACAATCCTCCTCCATGGTGGACCAGTAATAACCCTGCCTGAGGATCTTCCGTGCTAGCATTACTCCATTCATGTGGGCACCACATTCTCCTCCATGGATGGCTTCCATTAGACTCTTTGACTCTTCGGCATCAACACACAGCTTATGCATTCCCAGATGACCTCTTCTATACAGCTTACCCCCACAGATGATGAACTGAACGGCCAATCTTCTTATTGCCCTTTTATCCTTGGCATTTACCCCTGGCGGGGTATGTTTCCTTCTCTAAGAAATTCCATATGTCATGATACCAGGGGTTTTCATCCTGAACCTCATCTATAGCAGGAATCGACTCGTAGGCTAGCGCAAACTTCTGGTCAATGATGACTGGACGCATCCGGACGCCGTATGGGATGCCTATCATGGAAGATAGAGTTGCTAAAGAATCTGCGAACCTGTTGTTCTCTCTTAGTAGATGAGTAAAGTTTAGCTTCTCAAACCGAGGAATTAGCAAATCCAAGGTCTGGTGATACATCATCATCTTTTCCTCTTTTACTTTCCAGTCTCCTTTTGCTTGAGACACAACAAGGTTCGAGTCCCCGATGACGTCCAACCGTCTTGCCCCTAGTTCCAGGGCTGCTTCCAAACCAGCAATGCATGCCTCGTATTCTGCTTCATTGTTCGAGACTTTGAATCGGAGTTTGAAGGCTAGGGGGATACGAGAATCGTCGGGTGCTATCAGCAACACCCCTATCCCATACCCGTACTGATTTGACGCTCCGTCAAAGTACATCGTCCAAGTTTCATCGTCGATGTGCAAAATGGCCTCATCTGGGAACAAGTACTCAACTGCTTCACCCCCTTCTACCGGATGATCGGCTAGGAACTCTGCTACTGCCCTTCCCTTGACTGACTTGCGTGTTACATACTTCAAATCAAATTCGGAGAGCAACAGCAACCAACGAGCTAGCCTACCCGTAAGTGCCGGTTTCTCGAAAAGATATTTGATGGGATCGAGTCGTGAAACCAACATTACGGAGTGAGCTAACAGGTAGTGCCGCAGCTTCCTGGTCGCCCATACCAAAGCCAAGCAAGCCTTCTCCAGTGGTGTGTAGTGAATCTCATACTCTAGCATCTTCTTGCTCAGATAGTAGATGGCTCTCTCCACTTTGTCTTCAGATTCTTGTGCGAGCATACAGCCCATGGTGGTCTCAATCACTGAAAGGTACAATATCAACGGTTTCCCCGGTTCTGGTGGTGATAAAACGGGCGGGTTTTGTAGATATTCTTTGATCTGTTCAAACCTAGCTTGACATCGGCCGTCCCATTGGGACTTCTTACCTTTCTTCAGAAGACCAAAAAGTGGTTCACAAGTCAAGGTTAATTTTGAGATAAACCGTCTTATGAATTGCACTTTACCCAAAAAGCCTCGCACCTCCTTTTCGGTCCTTGGTGGTGGCATTTCTAAGATGGCCTTGATTTTGGAAGGGTCGACTTCGATGCCTCTTTATGTAATTAGAAACCCCAGCATTTTTCCCGCTGTAACACCGAATGTACACTTCTGAGGATTCAGCCGCAACCGAAACTCTCTGATCCTTTGAAAGAACTTTTGCAAGGCGGTGTCGTGGCCCTCTCTATCATTGGACTTGACAATCATGTCATCCACGTACACCTCAACCTCCTTGTGGATCATATCATGCAATATTGTGGTCGCGGCCCGTTGATAAGTAGCTCCAGCATTCTTTAGTCCAAACGGCATGACTCTATAGCAGTATGTCCCCCACGGGGTGGTGAATGCAGTCTTTTCTCGGTCTTCTAGTGCCATTACTATCTGATTGTAGTCGGAGAAGCCATCCATGAATGAAAGCAACGCGTGCCCTGCTGTGAAATCCACCAACTCATCAATATGTGGCAAGGGAAAGTCGTCCTTCGGACTAGCTCTATTCAAATCCCTGAAATCCACGCATACTCGGATCCTGCCATCCTTCTTCGGCACCGGAACAATGTTGGCCAACCAAGTCAGGTATTCTGATACCAGCAGGAAGCCTGCGTCGATTTGCTTGGTGACCTCTTCCTTAATCTTGAGAGCCCAATCTAGGCGAATCCTTCTGAGTTTCTGTTTGACTGGTCGGGCCTCGGGGTCAAGAGGGATCCGATGCTGTACAATCTCAGGATCGATTCCAGGCATGTCTTCGTAGGACCACGCGAAAACATCTTTGAAATCTTTTAATAAAGCGACTAAGCGCTCGCGTTCCTCCGAAGACAACGTGGACCCGATCTGGACCAGCCGCAGGTCCTCCTCAGTACCAACATTCACGGTAGTGATTTCATCCATTAGGGGTTTAACAAATCTCTCATCCTCTTGCTCAATTAAACGTTGCAAAACCGGAGGAATTTCTTCCTCGTCGTTTTCGTCAAAATTTTGAAAGTCTGAGTTTATGCAATAAATCAAAGGCACAGAAAAGTACTCAGAAACCACAGCTACTTGATTCTCATTAAGTTTATCCAAATCGTCCGAATTCTCGGTTACAACAGACTCAAATGAGAAAGAAAAAGACGACCTGGACAAGACTGTGGTATCCGGGTTATCATCCCTAGGATTACCAGACTCAGACTCAGTTGAGCTGGAACCTGATTCCGACTCACAAGACTCGGTGGAATCAGGTTTCTGCTCACTACCTGACCCGGTACTGCTGGACAAAAATCCATCTTCGAATTGCCAAGTGAGAGAGGGTGCGATAGAAGCATCCAAGATAGCTGCTGGTAGGCTCACAGCCGTTTCATCCCCAATCATGGAAACCGAGAAGTTATCCCCCAAGCACTTATGGTCGATCGGAGGATCTGAAAGTAGACATGCCAGTGCTACCCCCATTTCAATTTCAGTGCCTTCGGAGTCCACTGCCTTACACTGCTCAACTTTAGCTGATGGGTCCGTCTGCTCTTCGGCAACATCCTCCCCTGGTAATTGCAGGTCGAAAAAGATCTCGAAACCTGGCACGCGCTTCCTCTCCGCGTTCAGCTATAGCTCTGGGAAGCCGCAAAACGGAAAGTCCTCCCCCTCCCGGACGAAGCGTCCGTTCAGGGTACCCTGAATGGGTCTATGCATCAGCTCAAATGGCTTCCCAGCCTGTTTTGCTCTGGCTCTTCCAGCCATTTCCTTTCCCTTCCTTACCCAGTCCTCTTTGGTGGGCAGATAACCCAATCCAAAGGTATGAGGGTTGTGTGGCACTTCGGCCAATGCTGCGACGCCCTTCCGGCCGCTCCTTCCTAATCCCATCCCGGGGATGTGTTGTAGTTTGTTCATGAGGTAGACAGATTAGCATTGACCTACACTCCTTCATTCACAGCCATGATATTCTGCACTACCCGAGCCTCAGCCAGAGTGAACCCTGATAAGAACACATCCTCCGTGCCATGCTCGATTTCCAAGACTGGTGTGGACACTTCTAGCGGCGGATGGATAGACGAATTCCCGAAGACAATAGCCACCCCCTTCCCGTGAGGGTACTTCAACATCTGATGTAAAGTGGAAGAGACTGCCTTCACTTGGTGCAACCACAGCCGTCCCAAGAGTAGATTGAAGGTTGTGGGAACGTCCAAAACATCGAATTCGATGTTGTGTTGTCATGGACCAACCTAGGTCTGAATTTTGACAGTCCCCATCACCTCTCTGCTAGTATTATCATAGGCTCTGATCACTTGAGTAGTCGACACGAAGTCCACGGGCTTCAACCCAATTGCATACGCTGTTCTGGCTGGGCAGACGTTAATGGCGGACCCGGTATCAACAAGTACCACCGGTATCCACTTGTCTCTGCATTCCACAGAAATGTACAGGGGTTTGTTGTGATTTGCGCCCTCAGGCGGTAGTTCTTTGTCTGAAAAGGATAATGCCGAGGAACCTCCTCCCGGAAAGACCAGTCCAACCAGCTGCTCTGGTGTGGTATCTATAGAGAGTTTGGCCTTGTCCATAGCAGATAGGACAGCCTGTCTGTGCACTCGTGAAGTCATAAGCAGTCCCCAGATGGAGATGTCTGCTTGTATTTTCTTTAACTGTTTGAGCACAGCCTCCTCTTCAAGTTGTTTCTCTTTCTGCTTCTCAGCTTCCTTGTCCTTCCCAAATGCCTCTGGCTGGTCTAGGTGCGGGGGCTTGAAATACCGCCCACTTCTTGTCATGTGATCAACCTCATCGAGATACCAGGTGTCATCTGGTTGATTACTTCCCCAATCCTCGTCTGTGTGGGCAAGACATAAATCATCGTCTTCCCACCACATCCCGTGAGTGGCCAACAAACATCTGTCTGGCTCCGGCGTGATTCTACCCGCAGTACTTTCAGCCCACGTGCTCGCAGCATCTTCTGTCTTCGTGCCCACAGCACTTTCAATCCCTTCATGGGCTTTGGCTTTCCGGATCCTCTCGGAATCCCAAAACTTTTCTTGTTCTGCCTGCGTTAGCGCAGTTTGTTGTTCAACTTTCCCTGCATTCACATTATCCCAGTTCCGAGCGAAATTCTTCGTACCGGCGCTCTCCGGCAATATATTCTAACTCTCGGCCCTTCCGGCCACAGCTAATACCTTCGCCCCTGTCGGGCCCTGTTCTGGTTGGAACTCTTCCACAACATCCGGTTGATCATCCAGCCATCCAGTGGCCTCTGCCGATTCCTCATAATCAAACCAGTTGACTGCCGCGCCCCCTGATTCCTGGTCATCTAAAAATTGGAGGTTGGCAAAGTCCTCCTCCACAGCCGTCAAATCATTTGCCCCTTGCTCAAATCCATCCCCCCGGATCACACACAGTTCTACCTTTTCTGACAATTTTACACCCGAACCAATCTGGCCTGCTGACAGAATGTACTCACTCGGATCATAGGCTTCCCCAACGAAATTCCCAGACTGTTCAATCCCATACTCAACAATTCCTTTCTCTTCTGAAGTCCACCCTGTCCCATTTTCGATGGTCACCACCGTCGGCTCTGGTTGGGTTGTGGAGATGCCCAACATGCACAAAGAGTTGGTGCAGTCTGGAAGGAGCACCTCCGGCTTAGGTAGGTGGGATGGGGTGATATAGACACTAGGATCGTAAGACACGACCCCGGTTTAGATGAAGTTGATTCTGTTGGGAGGGGGAGCTTGGTTATGTGGTGGGAGAGGATTTGTTGTGACGTTGGGTTTGTCGGGAGGCGCGATCACCTGTTTGTCAATAAGATCCTGGATCTCGTGACGTAGTCTAAAACAACGGTCGGTGTCGTGACCGTGCTGTTGGTGATACGCGCAGTATCTAGCTGGGTCATGAGAGGGAGGGAGTGGGTTTGGTAGTGGCCTCGGCTCTAGGGGCGTCAAATGCTTCTTCTTGATTAATACCCCCAGAGCTTTGGGCAGGGGCATGTATAGGGGTGTGAAGGTTCTTTGGCCTCTGGGCTGATATTTAGTGGTTTGGGTATTACTTCCGGATGCACCGGAGAAGGGTGTGGCTGCCATGGGTTTCGGAAGGGAAGGGGGAATGGTAGTGACCATGCTCACCTCTGAAGTTCTTGCAGTTGCAGCGCCACTCGGGCCTGCATTGTTGTTTCGGTTGAAGGTCCTCCTAGGCTGTTCCCGATCTTGGTCAATCAGACCCTGTTTCATTGCATCTTCAATTTGTACCCCCATCTCGTGTAGATCTGAAAAGGTGGGGAAGGGGAGCACGATCATCTTTTGCATCAGTTTTGGCTGGAGATTGCGCACAATCATCCTAATCTGGTCCTTATCGGTGGGCCTTAAAGTCATCATCGAGGCCTTCGCCCTCCACCGGGTCACGAAATCTGAGAAGCTTTCTTTAGGCTCCTGCCTTGTTGTTTCGAGATCACGGGTTGTAATCTCGATCTGGGTGTTGTAAGAGTATTGTGCAACAAAGGCTTCAGCCATCTCATCCCAACTCTGTTTGACATCATCCTCCAACTTCGCATACTAGATAGCGGCCACACCCGACAGGGTTCGGCCGAATAGCGAAAGCTTCTGGGGTCTGGTGAGGCCCATCGGTCGTAATATATCTGAGAATAGTCGGAGGTGGACCATGGGATCACCAGATCCGTCGAAGCGATCAATCTGCGGCATTTTAAATCTATCCGGTAGTGTCACGGCCACATCGGTATACCCGTCCTCGATATCCGGAATAGCCTTCACCCCTTGGGATTTTTTGAATAGCTTCTCGAGCTTGCTCAGTTTCAGTGCTGTATGGTCTATTTCGAACTCGAAGGGAGAGTCCGGGTGGTTGGCGGGTGTATGGGTCTTGGACAGTTGAGGCGGAAGTGGGGGCGGAGCTGGCCCCGTTGGAAGGCCTGTGTCCTCCTGGATGTTTTGGACATTCGGCAAGGTGTTCTGGGTGTTCGGCAAGGCATTCTGAACAGTGGGTGTCTGCTCGGGTAATGGGACCCCCGGCGGAGGAGGAGCTGGGTGTGAGGTTGATGTTCCAGCTTGCTGCTAGAGTCTAGTGATGAGCTCGGCCTGCTGGGCCATGATTGTGGCCTGCTGTTTAGAGAACTCCGCTTGGCGGACAGCGTCCTCCTGCATTTGTCTCATGCTCTCCTGCATTTGGCGCATCATTTCTTCCATCCCGGCCATATTCTGTTGGTCTTGCTGACTGACTGGTATGTGTATTTCTATGACGGAAACTGAAACCTCAACCTGACTGTTCACTGCTAGGGTAGACCACTGCTCTGGTAACCTCTGCTCAGACACAATGCGCTTCCTTGGCCTTCTCCTGACAACGGGGGGTAGAGAATGGAACACTGGCTGTCCGTCAACCAGATCCTCAGATCGATTGAGCCGACGACCTCTTGTCCAAAGTGCTTGGGGAATATCTACTAGGCCGGAAGCAATTGTGCTAAAACTGTCCTAGCAAAAAGGTAAATAAAGCAATAAGGAAATAAACAACCAGATAAACGGACAGCATAACAGCTTAAAATAAATACACAACACACGGCTGGGCATAATAACACACAGTCGATAAACTGAATACACACTGTCCTCCGACACTGATCATTATCCCTGAATCACTGTCCCCGAAAACTGAATCTGATACCCGCAGATAACTGATTCTCAAACACTGACTGATGCCCGCAGGCCTGATGCCCAAACTCATAAACTGATACATGCATTCCTGTAGAGACGCACTCTAAAAGCACATAGCAGATAAGTGAGAGCCAAAAACACCCCTATGTTGGGGTAGGGTTTCCCTGTCCTATTTTGTCAGGAGCTAGGGTTTCACTACGCACGCAGCGGTTTCAAACAACCTATCGGGTAAGCAACCTGTCCTAGTTTGGAATGGTCACTATGGATCCGAATATGCACTAGGTCGAATGGTCAAAAAGGGTGCCCCGGTAAAACTGGGGTTTGTGTTCCCATACTGGCAGAGCCCACAACCGGTCAGCCTTATGGTCATGCCTTGACAAGACAAGCCTCCGGCAAACCGTTCAGGAATAACAGATGGCAAACACGGTGTCCTAGGCGCACCAATGCAAATGCAATGCAAAGAAACACATAAGTGTAGCCAAAACAAGATGTCATGAGTTCGAGTCAAGTTCCCTAATTCCCCAGCGGAGTCGCCAGAAACTGTAACAAGCCCGCGGGGGACCTCGCTACAGCTCGGACTCGGTTTCGTGTCACGATTCTAAATCTTGAACCAAAGAGTCCAAATCCGACAAATCGTTTTGAGAAAAACCGATTTTTGAAAGAAGTGCCAAACATGGACTGCTTTGCCAGATACAGAGTCGCCACCTAAATATTTTATTTTGGAAAATTTAGGAAACCCTGACTCGTGCCTAAGGCCACGTGTCCGTCATCACCAAAGTTGCCTCGGCTCGGGAACTTGGGTACGATTGGGGAAGGTCACTTCGTGAGCACCCCCGCTCGCCCAATCAAAGATCGGCCTCTACTAACCATGATATCTAGTTTTGAAAACATTACGCGTTCTTATTCCGGTTATTAGCCTAGATTTACTATGTGATGCGCACAGCATACAAGTATAGACTGGATCGCCTGAATTAGAACAAAACATCTCCTGTTTGTTTGAAATATAGTTTGCTACTCGCAAGTAGGCTTAAAATGCAGATTTTGCCACCCTCGGGTGGGCTTAGAAAAGATGGTTTTGCCACTATCTAGTGGGCTTAAAACTCGCGGTCGATGATTTGATCCAATCCAAATAACCCAACCTTCACCCACAGGCATTCAGGCAGTTATATCACATAAGCAAATAGTCTCATGGTAAGCATGCTATCATGGCAGTCACTCACACGCATGTAAGGATGCTAAAGCATAAAACTTACCGAGTACTCCAAGCCAAAACAAAAGCAAATTTGAAATCCATGCATGATCCTAAATATACAGAAATGCCTAATGCAACACATGCAAAAATGGAACTATAGCAGGCTCGGCTATTCTAAACATGGCATATGAGATGCGACAGTTAACAAGTATTCAATTTGGAATTAAAATACAGATGCAGTTAGTATGGTGCGCCGAGCCCGGTGCATGCAAAACAGATGAATGAATGCAAACATGCTATCATACTGTATGCTAATTGAAACATGCCCTAATCTAACCATCAAAAGCAGGTAAATAAAAAGGAAGAAAGACGTGGGGTTGGAAGACATACATCACACTCACGCACACTTATTACAACATGGCCCTCGCTCGGAGGGTCCGAATAAATAATATACAGTCCCAAATGAATAAATAATACAGTCCCGAATAAATACAAAAATCCTAATTAATTAACAGATTAACTCAGAAAGCTATAAATTGGCATGCAAGCCAGGGACTGCCTCGACTCTGATGAATGATGTATGTTTGGGCTGCCTTGCGCGGAAATCCACTGGGATGCCCCAATTAGCCTCTGTTTTGCAATTATTCTTGGAAAGCGCGCCAAGTTCCGGAAGGTTGCTAATTCTTGATTTGCTGCAACAGGGAGTAGGAAAGGGGCATAGCAATGTATTTTTACATATGTATGCATGTCTTGATCCTCGTGCCACCAATCACGCATCTCAATGCATGATGGCTGAGGAGTCGAATTGCACAACTCAATATGAGATGAATGCACATGAAAACACAACAAGACCAAGACTCCATCATGGTTAATCCGGAGTGTCGGCGACTGGGAATTGAGACACGTTCCGTCATTCGGAGTACGAAACGTGCCTCGTTTCCCGTGCTCAGGCTAACTCCTATCCCAAACACAATGCAATATGCATGACATGCATGAATGCAACTAATATATAACCTAACATACACAATGCTATGGAATGGCATACACGATGCACGAGGTAACATGGCTTACACAATGCACTAGCATACAACCTAGCATACACAATGCTATGAAATGAAATGGCATACACAATGCATAATGGACTTACACCAACACAAGTGGACCTCAGCCACACTCACATAGGAGGCCATTAGATGAAAATGAGACACTCGAGATGCGTGCACACGTGCACGCAAACCGAGGACCGAACCTAAGGCACGAATGCCACTCTAACAAAGCATGGCAAGGCATGGAGTATGGCATACAAGCATGCAAATTTTAGTAGAAAAATATGATGCAAAACAGCCCCAAAACATGGAAACACGGCACCCGATGCATGGAATGAGACCCGAAACTCAAAACTAGGCATGCGCAATGACCTATAGCTATGCAAAGCATGCATTATTTGAATATGAAGTCTAAAGACAGAATCAAGGCAGTCCCAAAAAAAACATATTTACAGCTTTAAGAAAGGCCAAACAGTGAACACAAATAGGACTAAGCTAGCATGCAAAAATGGCCCCGAAAAAGAGATAAAGGAGCAAGTAACAGCTGCTGGCCCTAAATAGCCAAGAGCCCTCTGACAAAGTTTAAGAGGGACTCAAAATGAAGCACTTTACAGTTTACAACAAGCCACAAAAACAAACACAAGTATGGCTAAACTATTATGCAAGAAGTGGGCCAAAAGAGAGACAAAGAAGCAAGTGATGGTTTCTGGCCTTAAACAAAGGAGGGCCCTTCAACAATGTTGAAGAAGGGCCCAAAACATGATATTTTACAGTTAGTGACCAAACCCAAAACAGTGCACATGCATGCTTAAAATACTATACAAAATAAGGCATAAAAAGAGATTTAAACACAAAGAGCAAAAAGGAAGCCTCAAACAATAAAAGACCCTTGATCAAACATGAAGAGGGGGTCAAAATAAGGCTATTTACAGTTCAGACCAGAGCCCAAAAATATAAGCACAAGGGGCTAACAAAGCATGCAAAAATAAGGCCAAAAGAGGAATAAAGAGGCAAGTGACAGATACAAGCCTCAAACAGTGAAGAGCCCTTCAACAATATTGAAGAAGGGCTCAAAATAAACCACTTTTAAGTTTACAACCAAGCTCAAAATAGTTTACAAATAGGCCTAAAATACTATGCAAGAAAGAGGCATACAAGAGAGGTAAAGAAGCAAGTGGTAATAGGAAGCCTCAAACAGGGAGAGGCCCTTAAGAAAACATGAAAAGGTGCTCAAAATAATGCTATTTTCAGTTAGGTTCGGAGCCCACATATGCAAGAAAATATGGCTTAGAAAGCATGCAAAATAAGGCACAAAAGAGGGAAAATAGGGACTCACCCTTGAAGACTATGTCTTTGACAATTCTTGGACCAAGGAGTGATGCTTCTAGCCTCTGGAAAGAGCCTCCAAGCTGCTGGAATGGAGTGTGGATTGGTTGGCTTGGAGATGGAGTAGAATGAGTGTAGGGTTAAGGATGTTTTGATGGTTGAATGAAAGAGATGGAGGGTGTATGTATGCAAGGCTCTTAGGCAAATTTTCTAACCCCTAAACACAGCTGGGAGGGCTGGTTATATAGGCAAAAGAGGGGGAGAAAAGGGGGGAAAAATGGGGGGAAAAACAATTCAAGTTTCCCCCCAAAAAGTTGGCCCCCCGGATACAAAATCTGGGGGGAAACAAAATACATATTTGGAATGTACTCACAGAGAGGAGAAAGGTCGGCCCATTATCCAGGTTGCAGGTGGCCGGCCGACCCTCCCCATGGCCGGCCGGCCAAGGGTCAAAAAGGTCAAGTTAGATTAGTGGCCGGCCACCACATATTGGTGGCCTCCCATGTGTGCTCAACACAGCCATGTGGTCAAAATCCTGGAAATGTGAACCAGGAGAGAGAACAACCCACTTTTCAAAGGGGTTCAAAAGGTTCAGGTGCAATTACTGGCCGGCCATAACATATTGGTGGCCTCCCAGGTGTGTACAACACAAATATGGGGTTTAGGGTTCAAGAAAGTGGTCCCGGGGTGGTCAACATTGGCTTTGAAGTGAGAAAAACGGGCGACGGAGGGCGATGAAGGAATAAAACTGGTTGTCAGAACAATTACTGGCCTCCCACCCCTCTACGACCTTTCTAACAATGAAACAGAGGTCTCCACCAAAAATGAACCAAAACCGATGCAAAATGAAGGTTCGGGGGCCAAAACGCGCAGCCTGGGGCCCCGAAAACTGACTATTAGACACCGGAAGGGGTGTTCGATCACGAAGTTGATCTCTCGGACCACAGTGTCCCTTAAAAGGGAGTAAATAAGATGCATGCCAAAAAACGGAGCAAACGGAGATGGTTAAGCGGTCCCGAACCGAGGCACACGGCCAACGGCTCCGAAAAACCGAAAACCGGACTCCAAACGGGCAAAATGGCCTACGACCACGAAACGTAGCCTACGGCCATTGAGAGATGGTCTACGAGACCTCTCCCTCCCTTCTGGAAGAGAAACAGAGAAAACTGAGCTTGGTTCGCAAACCGAGGCAAAGTATGAAAGAGTTTGGAAGTCCGGAGGCAAGGCTCGCAGCCGAGACTCTGAAACCTCTGAACGAGCACGATATGCAACATCACCAAGCGCTCAATCGGTGACGTCTGAGTCTTAAGGTCGGTCAAAAATGGGGTGTCTACAATACCACCATAGCAAATCCAGATACTTTTCAAAGGGTGAGGTAAAAAAAATAATGAATTTTATGTCAACGTTTTTATTTAATAGAATTTGCATATTTTTAAAATTTCAAAAAGATTTTCTTTCAAAGGTAAACTTGGAACAAAACATATTACCATGGAGAAATTATTTTTTTGGAAACAAGTTATCAAAAATAGGATTTAATTGTGGATATCAAAATTTGATAGGATTTTCAATAATATTGTATTAATTATTGTTGGTTTCCTATGAGTGCATGGATGCGATTGAGACTTGTTGAGTATAGATGATCCAAGGCATATTTTTATGTCTTCATGTCTGTCTGTACTTTGGAATTAACAAAAGCAGCCATATAATCTCATCACCTTATCTTTTTAGAATCCATCCAAACAAAAAAACAAAAGAATCCAGCAAACCACTTACAACCCTACTCAGAAACAAGACAGAAGTGTGAGTTTGTATTTCTCTCCTTCAAAATATGACATATCAAAGGGAAAAAACAACAAATCTAACACACACACACACTTCCTTATTACATAATAGACTAGTACCAAAACTCAAATACATAGATCATCAACTTAAACACACAACCCAACTAAAAATCACTTCATAACATCATCAGACCAAGTGCTCCTGTCAAATCCATCTATTGGCAACTCTAACCTTCAATCCATGCTTCATGTAGAGAATGATCGAAGCATTAGGAACCACAGGGTGACCTTCCACAACTCTAACATTGTAGTTATGGATTATTGCAGCCGAAACTGCCTTCATTTGAGTGAAAGCAACTTCTTTCCCCAAACAAGTCCTCGGTCCTGCATTGAACGCGAAGAACTTGTAAGATGGCTCATGTTTGATTGTTCCTCGGTCAGATATCCATCGCTCTGGCTTGAACTCCAAGCAATCCTCTCCCCACACAAATTCCATCCTCCCCATTGCATACAAAGAGAAAAGTATTTTCATTTTCGGGTGAACACGGTGCCCCGTGGGCAGTGTGTCCACTTGACTGGGCTCTTTGTGTTGGATTGGAACTGGTGGGTAAAGCCTCAATGACTCACACAATGCAGCATGCAAATAAACCAACTTGCTTAGCTCTTTTGCCTCGAAAAGTCGCAATTTCTCAGTTTCTCCTTCAGGTATAACCGATTTAAGCTCTTCTCTGATCTTTTCTTCGATGATTGGATGCTGCGAAACAAGCCAAATAAACCATGTCAGAGCTGAACTAGTCGTGTCTCGTCCTGCAAGCATGAGATTCAAAACAGTATCCCTCAAGAACTTATCATCGCGCTTTAAATTGAAGGTGTCATCTTCAATCAAGTATGATGTTAGTAAGTCCACAGCTTCTTCTTCTTCTTCTCCCTCTTTTAACTCGGCTTTTTTGCACATTTCTTCTTTCTTCATCGATACATAATTATTGATAACGCGATCTAAGGTTTTCCAAGCTTCGCTTAATTTCTTCTCATGTCCAATCCCTAGCCAACTTTGGATCCTCCACACGGTTTCAGGCACGACGTGCCTCATAAGCAAGGCTTCTTCGGCGTCATCCATGGCTTTCGCAAAGGGTACATCTGGAAATTCAATTGAAAGACAACCCGGGTCATAACTAGTTATCAAAATACAAGTAGTATCAAATGTGAACCTTTGAAATAAATCTTGCAAGTCCACAATTAGGCCTTGTTTGGACACATGGTTAAGAACCGGAATCAACCCCGCCTCCACTTTTCCCCGACTAGTCTTGACTAAAAACCGGTAGAATCGATGGTGGTTGATCAACACGCGGGCGAGCTTTCTCTGATTCTTCCACAGATCTGCGTCGGAGTTGAAAATCCCATCTCCCAAAACATCAAACATTTTCAAGAACTCGGGTCCTTTAGGGAAATTAGGGAAATTGGAACTCATGACGTGGTGCACGTTAGCAAGATCAACTGTGCTTAACATGTCCATGTTAGCAAACCAAGGGCCTTTTAGCAAAAACGTACCACCAGTGCGCCCTAGGATTTCGGTACACATTTCATGAACCCGGTTCACATGGCGGAGCATGCTCGGCAACATGCCAAGAACCGGCCAGTTCCGCGGCAAGTCATTGTTGTCACCAAAGAAATACAAGAAAATGAAGAAAATGAATGCTAAGAGCAGTTCAAAATAGCTTAGTGAGACCATTTTTGAGCTTTTGTGTGAAAAGCTTTTTCTTTCTTTTTTTATATTTTTATTTTGTAGATGGGATTTCTGTGAAAAGCTTGGAATGTGCTTGCACGATATATATAGGAAGGTAGAAAAAATTCCTCTAATTTCTGATTAGATCCGTATAATCTCACAAATAAATAAATTACTTAAATTAATTAAAATCCTCCTACTCATATAAGTTATGCTTTAATTCATTAATACCATTACAATGGAAATCATAATGAGTCTCATAAATCCGAATATAATGGTGAAATTCATATTTAAATTTGAAATAAATCCAAACAAAACACCATAATAATACTAATCAAAC
Source organism: Camellia granthamiana (assembly GCA_036172215.1). Taxonomy (NCBI): domain Eukaryota; kingdom Viridiplantae; phylum Streptophyta; class Magnoliopsida; order Ericales; family Theaceae; genus Camellia; species Camellia granthamiana. The sequence goes on from JAXFYN010000490.1 coordinate 25,192, forward strand.
AGTGATAATATTTACCCAAAATGAAAAGAAAATCAATGTTACCGTTATAGTTAATTTTGACAAAACCAAAGAGCTTTTTGTGGAGCTTTAATATTAAAGCTTGGCCAGTATTTAACTTTCCATATACAAAAAAGATTTAATCCAAAAGGATTCAACTTCTTATTTTCAAAAGGAAAACAATAACTAAATACACTTAATTGCACATAAATCTGACCGTGATATATATAGGACCATAGATAAAATTCACGACATATATTGGAAGGTAGATAAAATTCCTGTAATCCTGATTAGATCCTTATAATCTCACAAATAAGTAAATTACTTAAATTAATTAAAATCCTCCAACCCATATAAGTTATGCTTTAAACAAATAAAATTTGTTTACAGGTTAAGTTATCATTTAAGTTATTACTTAAGTTATGCTTCAATTCATTAATATCATTACAATGGAAATCATAATGAGTCTCATGAATCCGAATATAACGGTAAAATTCATATTTAAATTTGAAATAAATCCAAAAAAAACACCATGATAATACTAATTAAATAGTGATACTATTTACCCAAAATGAAAAGAAAATCAATGTTAACACTATAGTTAATTTTGACAAAACCAAAAAGCTTTTTGTGAATCTTTAATATTAAAACTTGGGCAGTATTTAACTTTCCATATAAAAAAAGATTTAATCTAAAATGATTCAACTTCTTATTTTTCAAAAGGAAAACGATAACAAAATGCACATTATTGTACATAAATCAGACCGTGATATATATAGGAAGGTAGATAAAACCCCCGTAATCCTGATTAGATCCTTATAATCTCACAAATAAGTAAATTACTTAAATTAATTAAAATCCTCCTATCCATATAAGCTATGCTTTAAACAAATAAAATTTGTTTACAAGTTAAGTTATTACTTAAGTTATGCTATAATTCATTAAGATCATTACAATGGAAACCATAATGAGTCTCATGAATCCGAATATAACGGTGAAATTCATATTTAAATTTGAAATAAATCCAAACAAAACACCATAATAATACTAATCAAATAGTGATACTATTTACCCAAAATGAAAAGAAAATCAATGTTAACGTTATAGTTAATTTTGACAAAACCAGAAAGCTTTTTGTGGAGCTTTAATATTAAAATTTGGACAGTATTTAACTTTCCATATAAAAAAAAAATTTAATCCAAAAGGATTCAACTTCTTATTTTTCAAAAGGAAAACGATAACTAAATGCACTTTATTATACATAAATCTAACCGTGATATATATAGGAGGTAGATAAAATTCCTGTAATCATGGTTAGATCCATATAATCTCAAAAATAAGTAAATTACTTAAATTAATTAAAATCCTCCTACCCATATAAGTTATGCTTTAAACAAATAAAATTTATTTACAGGTTAAGTTATTACTTAAGTTATGCTTTAATTCATTAATTTCATTACAATAGAAACCATAATGAGTCTCATAAATCTGAATATAACGGTGAAATTCATATTTAAATTTGAAATAAATCCAAACAAAACATCATAATAATAATAATAATCAAATAGTGATACTATTTACCCAAAATGAAAAGAAAATCAATGCTAACGTTATAGTTAATTTTGACAAAACCAGAAAGCTTTTTGTGGAGCTTTAATATTAAAACTTGGATAGCATTTAACTTTCCATATAAAAAAAGATTTAATCCAAAAAGATTCAACTTCTTATTTTTCAAAAGGAAAACGATAACTAAATGCATTTTATTGTACATAAATCTGACGTGATATATATAGGAAGGTAGATAAAATTCACGATATATATTGGAAGGTAGATAAAACTCCTGTAATCCTGGTCAGATTCTTATAATCTCACAAATAATTAAATTACTTAAATTAATTGAAATCCTACTACCCATATAAGCGATGCTTCAAACAAATAAAAATTGTTTACAGGCAAAGTTATTACCTAAGTTATGCTTTAATTCATTAAGATCATTACAATGGAAACCATAATGGGTCTCATGAATCCGAATATAACGGTGAAATTCATATTTAAATTTGAAATAAATCCAAACAAAACATCATAATAATACAAATCAAATAGTGATACTATTTACCCAAAATGAAAAGAAAATCAATGCTAACGTTATAATTAATTTTCACAAAACTGGAAAGCTTTTTGTGGAGCTTTAATATTAAAACATGGGCAGTATTTAACTTTCCATATAAAAAAAGATTTAATCCAAAAGGATTCAACTTCTTATTTTTCAAAAGGAAAACGATAACTAAATGCACTTTATTGTACATAAATCTGACCGTGATATATGTAGGAGGGTAGATAAAATTCACGATATATATTAGAAGGTAGATAAAATTCCTGTAATCCTGGTTAGATCCTTATAATCTCACAAATAAGTAAATTACTTAAATTAATTAAAATCCTCCTACCCATATAAGTTATGCTTTAACCAAAGAAAATTTGTTCACAGGTTAAGTTATTACTTAAGTTATGCTTTAATTCATTAAGATCATTACAATGGAAACCATAATGAGTCTCATGAATCCTAATATAATGGTAAAATTGATATTTAAATTTGAAACAAATCCAAACAAAACACCATAATAATACTAATTAAATAGTGATACTATTTACCCAAAATGAAAAGAAAATCAATGCTAACGTTATAGTTAATTTTGACAAAACCAGAAAGCTTTTTGTGGAGATTTAATATTAAAACTTGGGCAGTATTTAACTTTCAATATAAAAAAAAGATTTAATCCAAAAGGATTCAACTCCTTATTTTTCAAAAGGAAAACGATAACTAAATGCACTTTATTGTACATAAATCTAACCATGATATATATAGAAAGGTAGATAAAATTCACGATATATATTGGAAGGTAGATAAAATTCCTGTAATCCTGGTTAGATCCTAACAATCTCACAAATAAGTAAATTACTTAAATTAATTAAAATCCTCCTACCCATATAAGCGATGCTTTAAACAAATAAAATTTGTTTACCGGTTAAGTTATTACTTAATTCATTAAGATCATTACAATGGAAACCATAATGGGTCTCATGAATCCGAATATAACAGTGAAATTCATATTTAAATTTGAAATAAATCCAAACAAAACACCATAATAATAAAAATCAAATAGTGATATTATTTAGCCAAAATGAAAAGAAAATCAATGCTAACATTATAGTTAATTTTGACAAAACCAGAAAGCCTTTTGTGGAGCTTTAATATTAAAATTTGGGCAGTATTTAACTTTCCATATAAAAAAAGATTTAATCCAAAAAGATTCAACATCTTATTTTTCAAAAGGAAAACGACAACTAAATGCACTTTATTGTACATAAATCTGACCGTGATATATAAAGAAGGGTAGACAAAATTCACAATATATATTGGAAGGTAGGTAATTTTCCTGTAATCCGGGTGAGATCCTTATAATCTCACAAATAAGCAAATTACTTAAATTAATTAAAATCCTCCTACCCATATAAGCGATGCTTTAAACAAATAAAATTTGTTTACAGGTTAAGTAATTACTTAAGTTATGCTTTAATTCATTAAGATCATTACAATAGAAACCAAAATGGGTCTCATGAATCCGAATATAACAGTGAAATTCATATTTAAATTTGAAATAAATCCAAACAAAACACCATAATAATACTAATCAAATAGTGATACTATTTACCCAAAATGAAAAGAAAATCAATGTTAACGTTATAGTTAATTTTGACAAAACCAGAAAGCTTTTTGTGAAGCTTTAATATTAAAACTTGGGCAGTATTTAACTTTCCATATAAAAAAAGATTTAATCTAAAAGGATTCAACTTATTATTTTTCAAAAGGAAAAGGATAACTAAATGCACTTTATTATACATAAATCTGACCGTGATATATATACGAAAGTAGATAAAATTCACGATATATATTGGAAGATAGATAAATTTCCTGTAATCTTGGTTAGATCCTTATGATCTCACAAATAAGTAAATTACTTAAATTAATTAAAATCCTCCTACCCATATAAGCGATGGTTTAAACAAATAAAATTTGTTTATAGGTTAAGTTATTACTTAATTCATTAACATCATTACAATGGAAACCATAATGGGTCTGATGAATCCGAATATAACTGTGAAATTCATATTTAAATTTGAAATAAATCCAAACAAAACCTCATAATAATACTAATCAAATAGTGATACTATTTACCCAAAATGAAAAGAAAATCAATTCTAACGTAATAGTTAATTTTGACAGAACTAGAAAGCTTTTTGTGGAGCTTTAATGTTAAAACTTGGGCAGTATTTAACTTTTTATATAAAAAAAGATTTAATCCAAAAGGATTCAACTTCTTATTTTTCAAAAGGGAAACGATAACTAAATGCACTTTATTGTGCATAAATTTGACCGTGATATATATAGGTTGTGACGACCGGGTCTCTTTCTTCTATTTCTTTCTTCCTTTCTTCGCTCTCTCTTCCTTTTGCTTCCATTGGAAAAGAGACGTTCGGAAATAACACCCTAAATAAAGTTCTTATTCTTGTGTTGTTCGGTGTCGAGTTTCACTTGTACCGGGAAGTGCAAGGATAGGTCCGGAGTGCCCGAGAGCGAAGAGGAATTTTTCTAGGCTGCTGGGCCAGGGCCGTACGTGCGGGGCCCAGGGCCGCACGTGCGGGGTTGGGCCGCACGTACAGGAGGCCAAGTCGCACGTGCAGGAAGAGGGGATTTTGGTGGATTGCATTCTCCTTAAAAAGCACGAGCGGAGAGTGGTACGGGAGAGCCATCACACGTGCGGGGGTGAGAGCCGCACGCACGGCAAGGAGCGCTCCGCACATGCAGGGATGGGCGCCGCACGTACGGCACTCTGGCAGTTCGAAACTCTGTTTTTTCTTCTCTTTTGGTCCGAATGTGTATCTCATTTTTGACACTACTCTCTCACTTTAAACCCTATTTTTCTCCCTCTTCTCTCTAAAAAACATCATCAAATGCCAAAACTCTTTGATTCTTGCAATCTTTGGGCCAAGATCCTCATCATCTTCCTCTAAATCTTGAAGATCAAGAACTAGGGCTCCTCTTGGTGTGGTGAGGGTTGAAGGATCATCTATCTAAACTAGGGCTTTTCTTCTCCATCTTCTCAAAGACCTTGAGGTAGGGAATTCTTGAGTCATATATACATGTTTTGCTTTATGAATGTTGATTTTAAAGCTTCCATGAGGTTGTTGTGTTAGTTTTAATCTTGCACTAAATGAAGAGAGAGAAAGGGAGTTTTGAAAGAGGGGTTTTAAATCTCAACTTCCTTTTTATCCATGAGAATGTTCTTTGTGCTAAATGTAAGAAAATTATGATTTTGATTGGGTTTCACCATGAAATTGGAGGATTGTTGGGTTTTTGATGAAAACCCTAGAAATTGGGGGTTTATGAAAACATGAGAAAAACTATGAAATTCTTCTTTTCTTGTGTTTAAATAAGTAAATGAGTGTTGATTTTACAAGGTGATATAATGAAATGATAATTTCTTGATATAAAAGAGGAGAAGACTTTTTTTTTTTTAAACTATTGTTGAATGTATGAAAATATTTAAGTGAAAGATGATAATTGTTGTGCATTATGGATTGTGAGAATTAATGTTTGAAAAACATTACATGTAGTCTTGATGAGACTATATTGCTAAGAATTGTGAAAGGGGAATTGTGGCTAAGTGTAGATAACATATGGTTTATCTTGGGGAAGAGCATGGAAAAGAGGTAATGGAAGATGTGATTGTTGACATTATTGTAGAGACCTTGAAAATAAGGAAATATTAGAAGATATGGGAAATCATTACATTGCATATTCATTCAATTATTATTTTTGCATGGTAAATTTCGATTGAAGGTATTTATGTCATGAAAGAAAATAATGTTGTGATAAGAACTATGGAAATGTGTATGGTGTAAATACAGTGGTAAGTCCGGTTAGAGGGTGTAGATAAATTTGATAAGTTGGCCTGAGTGTCCATGGTGAAAGACCAGAAAATCGCGCGGATGGGTGTCAAGCCTTCCGGTTAATACCAGTAAAAATGACAGTTTGGTAGTACTCGTAGAGTCTACTTGCAGACACCAGCCTAGGGATTACCAGTGTCGTATTTAGCACCCCTATTGATTAAAATTGGAAGTTTTTGAAATGTGTTGAGATTGCTAGCTTTTATTGAAATGGAAATTTTAAGAAGAGCATGAAATGAAATTTTCTTTGAGAAAGCATGGCATAACATGAACATTAGCATTTTTATTGAGACTTGCATAACTGTATATACTTTGTTAGAATTCTCCACTGGGCTTTATGCTCACCCCTATGGGACTTTGGTATAGGTAAAGACGTGGTGATCCTGCCAAGTTGAGGGCGCGGATAATTATAAAGAGTGCATAGCTCTTATTTTTGTTGTGATCTTTTTGTAAGCCAAGGGCTAATGTGTTTGGGTCTGAGAGACCATTTTGTGTGACCAGGCTATTGCCTTGGAAGATGTAAACCCTTAAGGGCATTTTATTGTTCTGAGAATTGATGCTTCACATGCTATAGATTCATGTATCATTTTATGTTGTGAATGTATACCGCATGTAGAACTTTTGTATTAAACCCATTTATTATATATGTGAAGATGGAAGGATTATTGTCAATGTGTAGTGAATGTTTATTAATTTGGGGAGTTCATGTTGAATCATTTTCGGGGCATTACAACTTGGTATCAGAGCTACCGGGGTTTGAATACTTGGGGCTCGCGGGAAGTGGTTGTTATACCACAATGGGTTCGTTTCGCATGATTAGGAAATATTTTGTTTAATTGTGATTATGTGATAGCATGCTTACTTGACTATGTGGATATGGGATTAGACTTTTGGGATGTTATTTGCGCCAATTAGATTCCTTGAGGTCTTATTAGAAGGGTACTTGATCAATACTCATTCTACTAAGAATTCTTGGTTTCTCATGTGACAAATCTCATCACTAAAGGATAATTCGTATGTATTTACGTGACTACGTGCTTATGTGGAGTGAATTAAATTGTTTGTGTTAAGATGTATATAATTGCTATAGTTTGACGTATGAGGCTAGTTGCGAGCACATTTGGAATTATGTGCTAAATTTTCTATCTTGTTCCGTAATTAGGATGTCAGGAAGGGTTCAAAGTCATGGTGGTAGAGGCGGAAGACGTGGTAGGGGCCGCCAGGGTGTGCATGGAGTATTGGTCCATGAGGTACCGGTGCAAGAAGAGGGTTTAGGCCAAGCTAACATGGTCGAACAAGTGGGGCAAGCGGAGGTGCCGGGGCAAGCCGGCCAAGCCGCAATGGGGGCTCTAGCCCAGGAAATGGCAGGGGCATTGAGGGAGTCCATGAACATAGTTAGGGCGGAGACCCAAGCTAGGGAGAATGTTGTAGAGACAAAGGCGAGCTTCCTCACGAAGGAGTTCTTGCGGGCCAAGCCGGATGAGTTCCATGGCGACCCCGAGCCAAAGAAAGCGGACGAATGGCTAGAACAAACCATGAAGACTTTTGACATGCTTCATATAGAAGATAGCAAATTGAGGGTGACTCTTGCAAGTTACAACCTCAAAGGAGACGTGGGGCAATGGTGGAAATATGCCAAAGGCCGAATAGAGCCGACTTGGGAGGCGTTTGTGGTGGCTTTCCAAGACAAGTATCTACCTCCTACGGTTAGGGAGAGGCAGAGGCAGGAGTTTAAGGACCTTAAACAACTAAATATGTCCGTGGCCGAGTTTGAAGCGGCCTTTTCTAGTTTGTCCCGGTTTACACCGGAATTGGTAACGACGGAAGAGCGCCGTTGCATTGAGTTCGAGCAGAGATTAAGAACTAAGATTCTATTCAAGGTTACTGGGAACATGATCCGAAATTATGATCACCTTGTGGAGGCAGCCACACATGTGGAGATTATTGTGGAGGCCGAGAAGGAGAGACTTTGAAATTTAAGATCTAGGGGGCCAAGGGTCACAGGGGGACTTTAGGCCCAACAAGAAGAGTAAGAGTACCTTTTCATCCCAGTCTCAGTCGCAACAATCTAGATCTACTTTCCCCTTGCCTAGTGTGGGCCCGGGGAAGAGTGCACCGAGTGGGTTTTCTTGCTTCAAATGTGGCCAACCGGGTCACAAGGCCTTTGCATGTCCACAGAAGGGAGGAGGACAGCAGGTGTTACCACCACCACCACCTAACTGATCTCAAAGTCAGACTCAGAGTAGGGGTCAGGGACTTACTTGCTATCAGTGCGGTCAGTCAGGGCACATGAAGAAAGCTTGCCCTCAGTTGGGAGACGCGTCTGGCGCTTTAGGGTCTAGGCAGACACAGAGCCATCAGCAGGCTCACTCAGCTCAGACTTCACGAGTTCATCAGGGAGCCGCTTCGGCTCAGTCTGTACAGCTGGCCTATGCTCCGAGAGACGAGCAGGTTGATAAAGGCCGCAAGGGCGCATGTATGCAGTTACAGCGCTAGAGCAGTTGCCAAGATCCTCGGTAGTGAGAGGTATTTTCATTGTGTGTAATTCTTTGGCCAATGTATTGATAGATACAGGTGCGGCTCATTCATTCATATCTGCTACATTCGCATCTGCATTGGGGCTAGATGTGACTCAGTTAGCGTCTCCACTCAGAGTAGAGTCTCCAGTTGGGGGTACAGTTGACCTGGATTGGGGTTGTCATGGTTGTGAGATAGAGGTTGCTGGGTGTAGACTCCTGTTTGCTTTTGTGTTATTAGACATGTCGAGTTTTGACGTCATCCTAGGCATAGATTGGTTGTCTTCGTATCGGGCAGTGATTGATTGTTTTTGGCGAAGGGTAACAGTGTGCACATCGGGTGGTGATTGTTTTTACTTTCTGGGAGACCGGGTTGATAGGGTCTTGTCACCAATATTTGATCCTCGTAGTAGGAATGAGCTTAGTGGTCTTCTTACTACTCTTCTAGATAATGAGAGTGGCGAAAATCGAGTTGAGTTGCCAAGGGTAGTTTGTGAATACCCGGACGTGTTTCCTAAGGACCTTACTAGTTTGCCACCCCACCGGGAGATTGAGTTCACCATCGACTTAGTGCCTGGAACGGCACCAATTTTTATGGCGCCGTATAGGTTTGCACCCGAGGAGTTGCATGAGTTGAAGATTCAACTCCAAGAGCTTCTAGACAAGGGCTTCATTCGCCCTAGTACGTCACCTTGGGGAGCGCCGGCCCACTTTGCAAAGAAGAATGGTGGGTCGTTGCGATTGTGTATCAACTACCGTAAATTAAATCGAGTTACTGTTAAGAACAAATACCCTTTACCCAGAATAAATGACTTGTTTGATCAACTTAGAGGGTCTTGTTGCTTTTCGAAGATAGATTTAAGGTTGGGGTACCATCAGTTGAGAGTCCGGGAGGAGGACATCCAGAAAATGGCCTTTCGTACGCGATATGGCCACTATAAGTTCCTTGTGATGCCGTGTGGGTTGACTAATGCACCGGCTTCTTTCATGGACTTGATGAAACGAATCGTTAGGGAGTATTTGGACCATTTTATGGTCGTCTTTGTAGACGACGTCCTTATCTATTCAACTTCTGAGGGAAAACACGAGGCTCACTTAAGGATAGTGCTCAATTTGCTTAGAAAACACCAGTTGTATGCTAAATTTGAGAAGTGTAAGTTTTGGCTCACCGAGGTGAAGTTTTTGGGCCATGTAGTGTCAAGTGAAGGGGTAACTGTAGATTCTTCAAAGATAGATTCGGTACAAGATTGGGAGCAACCTAAGAATGTCTTTGAGATCCGGAGTTTCTTGGGGTTGGCAGGGTACTATCGGTGTTTTGTGAGGGACTTCTCTAGACTAGCCACACCTTTGACTAGGTTAACTAGAAAGGGAGTTAAGTTTGTGTGGAGTGAGGCTTGTGAAAAGTCTTTCCAAGAACTCAAAACTAAATTGACTATGGCACCGGTGTTGATCATTCCGGAGAGAGGCTTGGGTTACACCGTTTATTGTGATGCGTCTCGGGATGGGCTTGGTTGTGTTTTGATGCAAGAGAGAAAGGCCGTAGCCTATGGTTCACGGAAATTGAAAACTCATAAGAAGAACTACCCTACCTACGACTTAGAGTTAGCCGCAGTAGTGTTTGCCTTGAAAATTTGGCGGCAATACTTGTATGGTGAGAAGTTTGAGGTTTTCTCCGACCATAAGAGGTTGAAGTATTTGTTTTCCCAAAAAGACTTGAACTTACGTCAACGGAGGTGGATGGAGTTTTTAGAGGACTACGATTTTGAGTTACACTATCACCCGAGGAAGGCCAATGTAGTGGCCAAAGCCTTAAGTCGAAAGACCGTGAGTAGTTTGGCAAGTTTAGCCATTCGAGAGTGGGCTATGTTGGGTGAATTCGATGAGTTCGAACTGCAATTGGGTGAGTTCGAAGAGGGGGAAACATTATTTACTTTGAGCGCTCAACCTGTCTTGATTAGCAAAGTTATAGAGGCACAGCAAGGGGACCATGAAGTGGAGTTAATTCGTGATAGAATCTCAAATGGGAAGGAAGAGAAGGGTTTGAACATTCACTCAGATCAGAGTGTACGTTACCTAGGTCGTCTGTTTGTGCCTGAATCTTGTAGAGAGGAAGTGCTTCGGGAGTTCCATCACTCACACCTTGCGGTACATCCGAGAGGCACCAAAATGTATCAAGACCTTAGCCGTCAGTTTTGGTGGAGGGGTATGAAGTGGGATGTTGCATCCTTTATGTCTAAGTGCCTTACTTGTCAGCAAGTGAAGGCCGAGCACCAGAGACCAGCAGGTTTATTACAACCCTTACCTATAGCCGAGTAGAAGTGGGACACGTTACCATGGACTTCGTAGTTGGGCTTCCTAGAATGCAGCAGGGAATGATGCCATTTGGGTAATTGTTGATAGGTTGACTAAGTCTACACATTTCATTCCAATGCGTACTAGCGACTCAGTTGAGCACTTAGCAGAGTTGTATGTTAGAGAGATAGTTCGACTTCATGGGGTTCCGGTAACCATTGTGTCGGATAGGGATCCTCGTTTTATTGCCCGGCTGTGGCAAAGCCTTCAAGAGGCATTGGGAACCAAGTTAACCTTTAGCATCGCTTACCACCCTCAAACCGATGGGCAATCAGAATGCACCATTCAAATTTTGGAGGACATGCTTAGAGCTTGTGTCTTAGATTTCAAGGGGTCTTCGGAGAGGCATTTACCGTTGATTGAATTCGCCTACAACAATAATTATCAGGCTAACATTGAGATGGCACCGTTTGAGGTCTTGTATGGCCGACCTTGTAGGTCACTAGTCTATTGGGCCGAGGTGGGGGATGCACCGTTGTTGGGTCCGGAGATCATTAGAGAGACAACCGAGAAAGTTGCTCTCATTCAGAAGAGGTTAGCTACAGCTCAAAGCCGACATAAAAGTTATTCCGATAAGAGACGACGACCCTTATCTTTCGAAGTAGGTGACCATGTTTTCCTTAAGATCTCACCTAGACGGGGTTTAATGAGGTTTGGCAAGAGTGGAAAGTTATCTCCGAGGTTTATTGGACCTTTCGAGATATTGGAGAAGATAGGGGAAATAGCATACTGGTTAGCCTTACCGCCACAACTTTCAGGGGTTCATAATGTGTTCCATGTGTCAATGCTTAGGAAGTACGAACCCGACGCTTCTCACGTATTGGGTTGGGTTGATTTGGAGGTAGATAAAGATGCCTCTTACGAAGAGCGACCGGTTCAAATCTCAGATACCCAGGCGCAAGTGTTGCGGGGTAAGACCATACCGTTAGTGAAGGTGTTATGGAGACATCATGGGATTTAAGAAGCGACTTGGGAACGGGAAGCGGAGGTCCGCTCCAAGTATCCGGATTTATTTGAGCATACTTAATGGTTTTATTTCAAAATTGTAATGTTCCCTAGTGTTGAAGGAAAAAGCGTTAAATTATGGGTCACATGTTGCTTTATGTATTGTTAACTTGAGCATGAGATTGTGAAGGAATGATGTTTTGCTATAGATGTTTTGTTTCATATGTCTTGTATAAACAAATATTGCTTTGATGAAATGATGATGAAAGGAATGGTAAATGTCAATTGAACATAGCTGTTATGACTTGAGAATGTTGTTAAAAGGATTGTGTTGCTAGAACACCTCGGTTTGTTGGTTTGTTTAAATTTCGGGGACGAAATTTCCTATGGTGGGGAGGTTGTGACGATCGGGTCTCTTTCTTCTATTTCTTTCTTCTTTTCTTCACTCTATCTTCCTTTTGCTTCCATTGGAAAGGAAACGTTCGGAAATAACTCTCTAAATAAAGTTCTTATTCTTGTGTTGTTCGGTGTCGAGTTTCACTTGTTCGGGGAAGTGCAAGGATAGGTCCAGAGTGCCCGGGAGCGAAGAGGAATTTTTCTGGGCTGCTGGACCAGGGTCGCACGTGCGGGAAGAGGGGATTTTGGTAGATTGCATTCTACTTAAAAAACACGAGCGGAGAGTGGTGCGGGAGAGCCACCGCACGTGTGGGAAGGGGCGCTCCGCACGTGCAGGAATGGGCGCCGCACGTGCGACACTCTGGCAGTCCGAAACTCTGTTTTTTCTTCTCTTTTGGTCCGAATGTGTATCTCATTTTTGACACTACTCTCTCACTCTAAACCCTATTTTTCTCCCCCTTCTCTCTAAAAAACATCATCAAACGCCAAAACTCTTTGATTCTTGCAATCTTTGGGCCAAGATCCTCATCATCTTCCTCTAAATCTTGAAGATCAAGAACTAGGGCTCCTCTTGGTGTGGTGAGGGTTGAGGGATCATCCATCTAAACTAGGGCTTTTCTTCTCCATCTTCTCAAAGACCTTGAGGTAGGGAATTCTTGAGTCATATATACATGTTTTGCTTCATAAATGTTGATTTTAAAGCTTCCATGAGGTTGTTGTGTTAGTTTTAATCTTGCACTAAATGAAGAGAGAGAAAGGGAGTTTTGAAAGAGGGGTTTTAAATCTCAACTTCCTTTTTATCCATGAGAATGTTCTTTGTGCTAAATGTAAGAAAATTATGATTTTGATTGGGTTTCACCACGAAATTGGAGGATTGTTGGGTTTTTGGTGAAAACCCTAAAATTGGGGGTTTATGAAAACATGAGAAAAACTATGAAATTCTTCTTTTCTTGTGTTTAAATAAGTAAATGAGTGTTGATTTCACAAGGTGATATAATGAAATGATAATTTCTTGATATAAGAGGGTGGGGGACTTTTTTTTTTTTTTTTTAACTATTGTTGAATGTATGGAAATATTTAAGTGAAAGATGATAATTGTTGTGCATAATGGATTGTGAGAATTAATGTTTGAAAAACATTACATGTAGTCTTGATGAGACTATATTGCTAAGAATTGTGAAAGGGGAATTGTGGCTATGTGTAGATAACATATGGTTATCTTGGGGAAGAGCATGGAAAAGAGGTAATGGAAGATGTGATTGTTGACATTATTGTAGAGACCTTGAAAATAAGGAAATGTTAGAAGATATGGGAAATCATTGCATTGCATATTCATTCAATTATTATTTTTGTATGGCAAATTTCGATTGAAGGTATTTATGTCATGAAAGAAAATAATGTTGTGATGAGAACTATGGAAATGTGTATGGGGTAAATACGGTGGTAAGTCCGATTAGGGGGTATAGATAAATTTGATAAGTTGGCCTGAGTGTCCATGGTGAAAAACCCAAAAACCGCGCGGCTAGGTGTCAAGCCTTCTAGTTAATACCAATAAAAATGACAGTTTGGTAGTACTCGTAGAGTCTACTTGCAGACACCAGCCTAGGGATTACCAGTGTCGTATTTAGCGCCCCTATGAATTAAAATTGGAAGTTTTTGAAATGTGTTAAGATTGCTAACTTTTATTGAAATGGAAATTTTAAGAAGAGCATGAAATGGAATTTTCTTTGAGAAAGCATGGCATAGCATGAACATTAGCATTTTTATTGAGAATTGCATAACTGTATACACTTTGTTAGAATTCTCCACTGGGCTTTATGCTCACCCCTATGGGACTTTGGTGCAGGTAAAGACGTGGTGATCCCGCCAAGTTGAGGGCGCGGATAATTGTAAAGAGTGCATAGCTCTTATTTTTGTTGCAATCTTTTTGTAAGCCAAGGGCTAATGTGTTTGGATCCGAGAGACCATTTTGTGTGATCGGGCTATTGCCTTGGAAGATGTAAGCCCTTAAGGGCATTTTATTGTTTTGAGAATTGATGCTTCACATGCTATAAATTCATGTATCCTTTTATGTTGTGAATATATACCGCATGTGGAACTTTTGTATTAAACCCATTTATTATATATGTGAAGATGGAAGGATTATTGTCATTGTGTGGTGAATGTTTATTAATTTGGGGAGTTCATGCTGAATCATTTTCGGGGCGTTACATAGGAAGGAAGATAAAATTCACGATATATATTGGAAGGTAGAGAAAATTCCTGTAATCCTGGTTAGATCCTTATAATCTCACAAATAAGTAAATTACTTAAATTAATTAAAATCCTCCTACCCATATAAGCGATGCTTTAAACAAATAAAAAAATTTTACAGGTTAAGTTATTACTTAAGTTATGCTTTAATTCATTAAGATCATTACAATAGAAACCAAAATGGGTCTCATGAATCCGAATATAACAGTGAAATTCATATTTAAATTTGAAATAAATCCAAACAAAACATCATAATAATACTAATCAAATAGTGATACTATTTACCCAAAATGAAAAGAAAATCGATGTTAACGTTATGGTTGATTTTGACAAAACCAGAAAGCTTTTTGTGGAGCTTTAATATTAAAACTTGGGCAGTATTTAACTTTTCATATAAAAAAAGATTTAATCCAAAAGGATTCAACTTCTTATTTTTCAAAAGTAAAACGATAACTAAATGCACTTTATTGTACATAAATTTGACCGTGATATTTATAGGAAGGTAGATAAAATTCACGATATATATTGAAAGGTAGATAAAATTCCTGTAATCTTGGTTAGATCCTTATGATCTCACAAATAAGTAAATTACTTAAATTAATTAAAATCCTCTTACCCATATAAGCGATGCTTTAAACAAATAAAATTTGTTTACAGGTTAAGTTATTACTTAAGTTATGCTTTAATTCATTAAGATTATTACAATGGAAACCATAATGGGTCTCATGAATCCGAATATAACGGTGAAATTCATATTTAAATTTGAAATAAATCCAAACAAAACACCATAATAATTCTAATCAAATAGTGATACTATTTACCCAAAATGAAAAGAAAATCAATGTTAACGTTATAGTTAATTTTGACAAAACCAGAAAGCTTTTTGTGGAGCTTTAATATTAAAATTTGGGTAGTATTTAACTTTCCATATAAAAAAAGATTTAATCCAAAAGGATTCAACTTCTTATTTTTCAAAAGGAAAAGGATAACTAAATGCACTTTATTGTACATAAATCTGACCGTGATATATATAGGAAGGTAGATAAAATTCACGATATATATTGGAAGGTAGATAAAATTCCTGTAATCCTGGTTAGATCCTTATAATCTCACAAATAAGTAAATTACTTAAATTAGTTAAAATCCTCCTACCCAAATAAGTTATGCTTTAAACAAATAAAATTTGTTTGCAGGTTAATTTATTACTTAAGTTATGCTTTAATTCATTAAGATCATTACAATGGAAACCATAATGGGTCTCATGAATCCGAATATAACGGTGAAATTCATATTTAAATTTGAAATAAATCCAAACAAAACACCATAATAATACTAATCAAATAGTGATACTATTTACTCAAAATGAAAAGAAAATCAATGTTAACGTTATAGTTAATTTTGACAAAACTAGAAAGCTTTTTTGTGGAGCTTTAATATTAAAATTTGGGCAATATTTAACTTTCTATATAAAAAAAAAGATTTAATCCAAAAGGATTCAACTTCTTATTTTTCAAAAGGAAAACGATAACTAAATGCACTTCATTGTTCATAAATCTGACTGTGATATATATAGGAAGGTAGATAAAATTCACGATATAAATTGGAAGGTAGATAAAATTCCTGTAATCCTGATTAGATCCTTATAATCTGACAAATAAGTAAATTACATAAATTAATTAAAATCCTCCTACCCATATAAGTTATGCTTTAAACAAATAAAATTTGTTTACAGGTTAAGTTATTACTTAAGTTATGCTTTAATTCATTAGGATCATTACAATGGAAACCATAATGGGTCTCATGAATCCGAATATAACGGTGAAATTCATATTTAAATTTGAAATAAATCCAAACAAAACACCATAATAATACTAATCAAATAGTGATACTATTTACCCAAAATGAAAAGAAAATCAATGCTAATGCTATAGTTAATTTTGACAAAACCAGAAAGCTTTTTGTGGAGCTTTAATATTAAAATTTGGGCAATATTTAACTTTCTATATAAAAAAAAAGATTTAATCCAAAAGGATTCAACTTCTTATTTTTCAAAAGGAAAAGGATAACTAAATGCACTTTATTGTACATAAATCTAACCGTGATATATATAGGAAGGTAGATAAAATTCACAATATATATTGAAAGGTAGATAAAATTCCTGTAATCCTAGTTAGATCCTTATGATCTCACAAATAAGTAAATTACTTAAATTAATTAAAATCCTCCTAGGATATGTTTTAATACATAACTCATCCCATGGATTAGGGTGTTTATGGAAAAATTGATCTAACCAGGGTTGATTTGCTAATGGGTCAATAGGATAATAATGTTTTTTAAAAGTTTGAACATAGTCTTCAAAAAGATAAATATTATATAATTCTAATTTAGTCAAAATATAATTTACATCTTCTTGCAACTTAGTATCTCTTGCAAAACCACATAAATTTTCTTTTATGATTTTTGCAAACTCAGCTGATATTGTATCAAGTGTGAAAAAATTTGCCAATAGAGCTATTTTTTGACTTTTTCCAATTTCAGATTTTTCTCACTGTTTTAACTATTGCAACACATCTCCCTAGAAAGTTGTTGCAATATAATCAAGGAATTTTTTTTTTGACCAACTATTTTTATAATTTTTAATAATGATGGACAATGATTGTACCCAATCATCAATTGCTTGTGGTTGATCCTTAAATAGAACATGAGAGAAGTCTAAATAAGTACCATTTTGAGCTATTGGATACTTATGGTTATTATCTTTTCTAGATATTATTGGCTCAGGTGTAGGATTAGAGGTACTTCCAGTGTTATTATCATTTTTAACTTCATTTGTTTGAATAAAGTCAAAATTTTCTCCATCTCCTCATGTACCAAATAATTCGGGATTAATTGACTCTTCTGCCTTTCTTTTCCCCTTATTTATTTCTAGTGAAACATTTTGATTTAATGTTTCTTCAAATGGGGATGATTGGCTATTATCATCATTAGTTGACATATTAATATCATAATTAAAGTACTGTAAAATGGCTTCATGTTCTAGATAAGTTTCTCTTATTTGATCTAGTAGCCTATTTCTTTCATCAATACCTAAATCTAGATTTTTATATAATTTTCTCCAATAATCCAATATTTCAACAATATTTTCATATTCGGTCCAATTATAGGTATTGGTTTGAAGTACCAGAATATCTTTTGTACCATAAAATAGCCTAGGAATGGAGTTATCTCCTGAACTATTCATTCTATCATTGTTTATGAAGGATATAGTTTTTAATTTTGTTATTGTAGACACCCCATTTTTGACCGACCTCAAGACTTTGATGTCATCGTTTATGCACTCGGTGATTGCGCATGTTTGTGCTCGTTATGAGTTTCCGGGGGTTTCGGCTGAGCGCCTTGTCTCGGGGCCTCTTAACTCTTTTCTTTTTGGTTTGCTTTTAGACCATGCCTTGGTGCCTTTGCCTGGAGGGAGAAAGAGGCCTGTAGGCCACTTTTTGTAGTTGTAGGCTACTTTTCTCTCTTGTAGGCCACTTGCAGTGGCCGGTAGGCTAGTTTCAGAAGCTTTCAGCTGAATGCCTTGTCTTGGGGCCTCTTAGCTCTCTTCTTTTTGGTTTGTTTTTGGACCATACCTTCTTCCCCCTTACCTAGAGGGAGAGGAGGGCCTGTCAGCCACTTTTGGCAACTGTAGGCCACTTTTCCCTCTTGTAGGCCACTTGAAGTGGCCGGTAGGCTAGTGGAAGTGGCCTACGGCCATTTTTCTGTTTTTGCAGATAGTTTTGGTGCCAGCTGTGCCAGCTGTTGGGCACAGAATATATCCTCCATACACGTGTATGGAGGGATTAGAACAAGCTTCTAGTTTGTCAAACAAGCTTGAGGCTTGTAATTCTATATAAGGAGAGGTGCCTCCCCCTTCTTGGGGGTTCAGATTTTTGAGGGCAAAAAAACTTACTCTCTCTCTCTCTAGAATTCTCTCTCTATATATTTTTGTGCTTGAAAGGGCTTGAAAGTGGGAATTCTTAGTGCATTTGCAAAGGGACTCTTAGCCAAACACTACTAGCTGAGGTTCTTGGGGGTCATATTTGAGGCCTTAAAGTTGGTTTTTGGCGCAGAAGTTGCTGATTTTGAAGTTGTGCTTCAAGGGTGAGTGTCTTTCCTCTTTAAGCTTTATTTTTTTATCAATCTTGGCCACCTTTGCATGATGTTTTAGGCCTAGCTTTCAACTACCAAAACCTTTGTTTTTAAGTGTTAAGAATGGTTGTTTGAGGCCTTGTTTAAGTTAGGGGTGGTCTACCCCCTTTTGTGGCTTGTTTTACTTTGTTTTGAGCTATCTTGTAAAGCCTTTGAGATCACCTTTTCTTGGCCTTTTAACCACTGAATTCCAGAGGAATTTCAGTGGTGGAAAGTGGGTTTTGGGAGCCCAAATAGGTGAGGGTGGTTCCCCCCATTTGTACCTTGTTTGCATGTGTTGATGGCCTCACTCTTTGGCATGTTTTTCTACCCTTTTGGGCCCTATCTTAGCATGTTTTTGGTCCTATTCTAGCACATTACAACTCTATTTTTGGCTGGTTCGGCCTCTTCTTATTTGCTTTTTGTACTTGTAGTGCAATCTCACTCATTAGCCTTGCATGCTTAGCGTTTTGACCTATTATTCTAGCTTGTTTTAGCTCTATTTCAGCATGCTTTCGGCCTTGATTTAGCATGCTTAAACTTCATTCCAAGGGGTCTTGGTCATGTATGGCATGCTTTGTATAGCTATAATGTGATTGGATTTGCTAGTCTTGTGTTTTGAGACTCCTAGCATGCTATATTTGTGATGTTTGTGTGATATGGCATCATTTGGTATGAAATTTCAGAGCATAAATTTCTGTCATACTCCCATGTTTATTACTCTTTCATTGTGTTTAAGAGTTGTGCCCTCATGCCTTGTTTGTGAGCTAATACATGAGCATATCTTTCTTGCCATCTGTGTTGCGAGTCTAGCATGTTTTTGCTACTGTTTTGACCTGCCTTAGGTCTGTTTTGAATGGTTAAGGTCATTTGAGCATTGCTTAATATGGTTGTAGTGTAGAGGGCCTTGACTAGCTTTGAGTTTTGGGGCCTTTAACATGTTGTGCATGTGATGTTTGCATGGTATGGCACCATTTAGCATGTAATTTGAGTGCATTTAGTATAGTCACACTCTCATACACTTCACTTCTTCATAGCTCTTGAGAGTTGTACCTTATGTTTGTTTGTGAGCCAACGCATGAGCATGCATTTCTTGCCTTTCATGCTATCATTTCAGCTCATTTTGGCCACTGTTTTGGCATGCATAAGGTCTGTTTAGGACCAGTTTAGTCCTTTGAGCATTGTGTTGCATGGTTCTAGTGTAATGCTCTTTACTAGCTTAGATGTTCTTAGCCCTTAACATGCCTTACATGCTTCGCTTGCATGATTTTAAGCCATTTAGTATGCCATTTCAGTGCTGAAATGTATGCCATTTCACTCCATTGTTCACTCCTTCATTTGTTTTGAAAGAGGTCTTGAGCCCCTTGTTGGCTTGAGCATGGAATTGAGGCTCTTATGCGTAATGGTTTTAGCCTTCTCTTAAGGGCTTCTACTAACCAAAAGCATGAGGCTTCTTTCATGCTCAAGGTGCTTGTGGCTTAGGCTCTCTTTCCCATTAGAGGACAATCACATTAGACAAATCAATTAAAGGATTAATTGGTAATGCTAAAATGTGTAAATAAAACGAATCAAGTAAAACATACCAAGATAACATGTTTGTTGCATTGTATGTGTTTGGATCGGACGTTAATCCAAACACAAAAATAAGAGACGTTTCATACTTGAAGTGATGAAACGTGCCTCATTTCTTAGTCACCGACACCCTTGATCGTGCATGATAGGGTGGAGGTTCATCGAGTCTTACTTGTGCATTCATTAACTTATACAAACTTGGCTTCTCGGCCATCGTGCATTGCGATGCTCGGTTGGTGGCCCAAGAGTTGAGTACCACACTCCTTTGAGCTTAAGAAATGATAAGGAGGGTAGTTGTACACACATATCCTGCGAAGACCTTGCTTTGCCTTTGTTGTTCTCTATTTGCAGCAAAATTGGAGAATGCAGAAGCAAGTGGCCGACCGGCCAGAGGAAGTGGCCTACCAGCCACTTTAAGTAGCCGACAGTTCTTAGGCTCAGAGGTGGTCAGAAGTTGTTCTGGTTCTGGAGCAGAAATAACTTGGAGATTGGTTCGATGTTCAGGAATCAAGGTGAATGCAAACAGAGGCAACCAGTGGCAAAGTAACGGACTTTCGGGAGAAAGCGGAGCAACCGAGCATGCATGCATCTCTCGCTTCCCGAGGCCGTTCATTAAATTGCTTAGCTAATTAGCTAGTTAGCTTAGTCATTTTTGTAATTAATTAGTTAAGTGTTTAATTAATTAATTCGATTTGTAACTAATTAGCATAGATTAGCTAGTTATTCAATTGTGTTGTAATTAATTAGCTAGAATAGTTAGTTCATTAGTTAATTTGTAATAGTTAGCTTAATTAGCATAGCTAGTTAGCTTTCATTTCATTCGGACCCTCCGTCGATAGGGCAAATGTTGTAATAAGGGTGCGTATGTGTGTGCATGTCTTCCAACCCCATTTCTTTCTCCTTTTTATTTACCCACTTTCAGTGGTTAGATTAGGGCATATTTCGATTAGCATACCTTATGCTTACATGTGTGCATCATTCATTTGTCTTGCATGCACTGGGCTCGGCGCATCATTCAAACTGCATTGTATTTCAATTTCTATTTGAATGCATGTATCAAATGTCGCATTCATATGCCATTTTAGACAGCCGAGCCTACTTAGTTGCATCTTTGCATGTGCTACATTAGACATACTAACATAGTTAGGATCATGTATGATTTCTAACTAGTTTCTGTTTTGGCTCGGAGTACACTGTAAGTGTTTACGCTTTAGCATACTTCAATGAGTGTGAGTGTTGCCATGTTTAGCATGCTTGCCATGAGGCTATTTGCTTAAGTGTTTAACTGCATGAATACCTGTGGATGAAGGCTTTATTGCTTGAATTGGAACAATTCATCAAATACGAGTTTTAAGCCCACTTTGCGAAGTGGCAAATCATCATGTTTTAAGCCCACTTGAGGGTGGCAAATCCGTACTTTAGCCTACTTGCGAGTAGCACTTTCAAACCATTTTCAAAAACAAACATGAGTTGTTTTGTTCCAATTCTCGTGATTAAGTCTATACTTATATGTTGTGCGCATCACATAGTAATGCTAGATTAATAACCGGAATAAGAGCGCATGTGTCTATAAAACAACATATCATGGTAGTAGAGGCCGATCCTTTGATCGGGCGAGCGGGGGTGCTCATTTCATGACCTTCCCCCCTCGTACCCAAGTTCCCGAGCCGAGATAACTTTGGTGATGACAGACACGTGGCCTTTGGCACGAGTCAGGGTTTCCTAAATTCCCCAAAAATAAAATATTTAGGTGGCGACTTTGTAATCTGGCAAAGCAATCCAGTTTGGCATAATTTGATTTAAAATATGATTTTCCAAAACGATTTGCCGGATTGGACTCTTTGGTGATTTATCAGTCTTACATTGCACTTTGTGAGATTAGATTCAGAATCGTGACAGGAGTCCGAACTGTAGTAGCTAGAACCAAATTTGTGCCCTCTCCGAAAGGGGGGCGCACGGAGAGAGTTCGGGCGGTCTACAGTTACCAAATTGTTTATTTGGGTTTTTGCTTCTTTATTTAAGTCAATATTTATTGTAGAATCTAAATTGTCTATTTTAGATTCTATAGACTCCACTTTGGATTCTAGATAATTTTGATTTATTTTTTAATTTTTATCTAATTTAGAAAATCAAGAACACATAATATTAGTAATATTATTTAAACTAGAATACACACTATTTATATTTGTAGATTCTTTAGTAATATGCAAACTATGGTCATATTTATTATTAACATTATTTTTTTGTATTTCCAAAGCATATTATATCTTCAAGATTAATTGCCATTATAGATTGTTGTTGGTACTTAAAACCCTCCTAGTGTAGTTATCTGGTGCCTAAAACATTTCTTTATGATCTTAAAGACTTAAAAATGCCTAATTATGGCTAATAGTCGAAAGATCTTAATGAGTATATGGGTTTTGACATACACTAAGCATATAGGATTTACAACAACTATAAATGAAACAAATAATTATGAAGATATAAAATCTAAATGATACACAATTAAAGACTAAACTTGACTAATGATATTTTTCTAAATTTTTTTTATTTTTTTATTTTATATATATATATCATAAAACACACCAAACACACTTATCAAAATTTATATATAAATAGAAATACTTACACAACTTGATCTTATTTTCAAAAACTCTTCACCAAGCTCTAATAACACTTAACAAAAAGGAAAGGACATACCAACCAAGTCCAACAAAAGCCCAACCCAAGCTTATGATGGTGAAACCTCTTTGAAGTTGCTTATATACTTTTTTATTTTTTTGTAAGAAACTTGTCAAAATATTTTGTGTAATTTTTGGACACGACCTATGAAAGGTGGGTTTGAGTTTAACCAAGAAAAGTTTGCATAGCACATTACTCATTTTTACATGTCAAAAACTGATTTATTATGTTTACATGTTGAGGGAGTGAAGGGTACACAAGGTGGCCAAAAAGAAAGCAAGTCATGTGCATATGCTATGAGAGTAAATGATAAAAGTAGTGAACCTTATAAAAATTTACTAAATTTCGCTTAACACAATCCTAATAATAATAAGTTAGTGGATTGGCTTAAAAACATGTGAGCCCACTTGTAAGATTTTGTCCATGTCTTTTTTTATTTCATATTTGTGTAGCCATCCTCTGAATTTCTAATCCCAAAATCAACAATCCCATTTCTTCTTGACTTCACAAATTAATTGTCAAAGATAATGTTTTAAATTTTATCGAATTCTTTATCTGATTTTAACTAAACAATTTCATTCAATAATTATGTGATATTAGAAGAAAAAAAAGAAGGGGTAAATCATATAGATCAGTCATGAAGTTTAGACAAAATATAATAAATATCACAAATTTAATATAAAGTGAAATTTATACTTGTTATGAAACTAAAAAAAAAAAGTTACAGAATTTTGCAGTAAAGTAAAGACGAATTTAAACAAAAGAGATGAGGAAAAATTCATCAAGTGCTATTGAGAATAAAATTGATCTTAAGAACCAATAAAAATTGCATTCATATATATATATATTTGTATGATTTTTACTCTGACAATTGCATCCAAAGATGAAAACTCATATGATTTTATTGATGAAAAATAAAAAAACAATAAATTATATAATTATTCTATTTATTAAAATAGTAACCACTGCATCTTATGAAATATAGCATATAATGGCTACATGTAGGTTGTTGTGGTGATCGATAAATTGTGAAAAAAATAACACAGAAAATCTTATGAATATATTTATAAAAATAAAAAAAATACAATTCAATTATTTTTGGAAAGATATTTACAGATATATTAAAAAAATCAAGATTTTAATTATTAATTATGGAGACATAATTTTTGAATGACAACACGTGACCGAGGTGACATCGAAGTGTCAGCCGATATGTCACATGTCCTGGTCATAATGCCGAGATGATCTCGGCTAGGCCGAGATTATCTGCGAGGATACCGGAATCCGGGATAAGCGGATAAGGGACAAGAGTCCTAGAATGGAAGAAGACTTTAGTTTGGATAAAGACAAGACTCTTAGAGAGTTTATCCTAATCCTACTGGGAGTCCAAGATTAGCAGTAATCCTGAGTCCATTGAAGTTAGGCTTCTATTGGGACTAGGATTGTGTTGGCTATAAAAGAAAGGTACCCCCATGGGTCTAAAGGTATGGCTTTTATACTCTGTCTAGTGAGTTAAGCACTATTGGTTATCTTTGAGAGATATTTTACTGACTTGATCGTCGGAGTGCCCTCGGGTGGACGAACCACCACCGGAATCTCTTTTTTCTGTTGCAGGCCGTTCGGGCTTAATCTATTATACCGGTGTTCTCCAGCTGAGTACTTAGTTGGCAGTGTGGTCGGAAATTGACACACACAATTTGGCGCCGTCTGTGGGAAAGAAAGGAGAATAGATGGCCAACGACGAACAGAAACAGAAGGTTGGGGACGACACCCCTACTGGGAGCGAGAAACACATTGACCTTGACGTCGAAGAAGACAATTACAATGAAGAGACTCGTGATAAGAATCACAAAGGAAAGGACGTCGGCCAGGAGAGCGATGTACCAAGGAAAACGGACCGGAGCAGGTATTACACCGAGGACGACCTCCAGGTATGGAAAGAAAGATGCCTATAGAGGGACGATGAGATAAAGGCCATGGTGAACAAATTGGCGGACCTACAAACAATGGTCAATTTCATGATACAGAATAACGTCATGCAGCCGCCGTTCCCACTTCAAGATACGCCGATTCCAGCGGCAAAGGAGGATGCCCGAAAAGAGGGGCAGAAAACAGTCCCTACAGTCCCCCAGCACACCAGGACCGAAAAACATTATCACCGGCCTTCAAGGGAGGTCGGGCAAGGAGAGTCAAGAAGGGAAGAATCAAGGAGGACGCATCGCACCAAGGAAGCCGACCCCAAAGAACATCGGCATGTTCAAGGGCAGGAGTTATGCTTCGACGCAACCAATGGAGGGAAGTCCAAAAGGACCCATAATGAAACTGAGAGTAGTGCACCGAAAAGGCTGAAGTCAGGAGATAGCCGAGCTCCTAGACGGACCAAAGAAGATCTGGGGGATCACCTACAGAGGAAGCAACAAGATGCTGAGGTAACCTCCCCGGCCAGACCGATAACACCGTTCTCGGTAGAATTGGACAAATTCGAAGCCCCAAAGAGGTTTAGCATGCCAAGATTTCAGATCTACGACGGTAAGTCAGACTCCAACCTTCACGTCGGCTTATACCTGAACTCGATGGCATTATACACCGGGAATGAGCCGTAGCTCTACAAGGTGTTCCCCTCATCCTTCGGAGAAATTGCATCGGACTGGTTTCACAAGTTGCCGAAAGGAACTGTGAAAACCTGGGAAGGCCTGGCCGAGATGTTTGTGGCCAGGTTCGTGACAAACAAGCTACAGCCATTGAGGGTGGACGCCCTAATGGCCCTGAAGATCAGTGAGGATGAAAGCCTTAGGGCCTATGCCAAAAGGTATTATGAGGTATTCAATCAAATACCAGGATGCAACCAAGAGGTGGCGGTCATGTTGTTTAAAAACGGCTTAAAGGATGACTGCCAGCTTCGAAAATCACTAGCAAAGACATTGCTGAAAAGCATGGAGGAGCTGATGGCCAAGATAGAAAAGTATGCCAGAGCCGAGGAAGACACGCCGAGGACAAAGGCGTCCAAACAAGAGAAGAGAAATGGTTCGCCAAAGCGAAGCCAAGATAACACTGGATACGAGAAGACAAGAGCTTAGCCCAAGTGAGCATATCCCGGATTCCAGACCTCAAATCCTAGATCCTAGAAGACAAGATCTTGGCCTAGATGATTAAGTCCGAGAAGAGAAGAGCTTGTGTAGACGTCCCCGAACACCCCGGGAGGATGAGTCCCGTTCCGTTCATATTGCGGGTCTACTATAGTTCGGACTCAAAATGTCACGGTTCTTAATCTGAACCAAAGAGTCCAAATCCGGCAAATCGTTTTGAGAAAACAGATTTTGAAAGAAGTGCCAAACATGGACTGCTTTGCTAGATACAGAGTCGCCACCTAAATATTTTTTATGGGGAATTTAGGAAACCCTGACTCGGTGCCAAAGGCCACGTGTCCGTTATCACCAAAGTTGCCTCGGCTCGGGAACTTGGGTACAATTGGGGAAGGTCAGCTATGAGCACCCCCTCTCGCCCGGTCCGAAGACCGGCCTCTACTAACCATGATATCCGTTTTTGAAAACGTTATGTGTTCTTATTCCGGTTATTAGCCTAGAATTACTGTGTTATGCGCACAGCAAACAAGTATAGACCAAATCGCCTAAATTGGAACAAAACATTGCATGTTTGTTTTGAAAATGGTTTGCTACTCGCAACTAGACTAAAATGTAGGTTTTGCCACCCTCAAGTGGGCTTTAGAAAAGATGGTTTTGCCACTATCAAGTGGGCTTAAAACTCACAGTTTTAATGCATTATTTCAATTTAGGTAATTCAACCTCCATCCACAGGCATTCAAGCAGTTATATCACGTAAGCAGCTAGCCTCATGGTAATCATGCAATTATGGCAACATTCACACGCATGCGATATGCTAAAGCATAAAAGCTTACCTAGTACTCCGTGCCAAAACAGAAACTAGTTAGTAATCATATGCATGATCCTAGTTCATGTTGAGATGGCTAATGCAACACATGCAAAGATGTAATCTAGACAGGCTCGACTATCCTAAACATGGCATGTGAAATGCAACAGATAACATGTATTCAATTTGGAATGAAATACAATGCAGTTAGCATGATGCGCCGAGCCCGGTGCATGCAAGACACATGTATGGATGCACGCATGCATAGCATAAGGTATGCTAATTTAAACATGCCCTAATCTACCATCATAAGCGGGTAAATAAAAGGGAAGAAAGAAGTGGGGATTGGAAGACATACACACACTCACGCACACTTATTACAAATTTGCCCTCGCTTGGAGGGACCAAAAGAATAATACAGTCCGAATAATGAATCAACTATCCTAGCTAATTAATTATTACACAACTCCCAATCTAATTAAATTAAATGCAAAGAGAAGATGGCCGCAGCCCCCGCCTCGAAATGCGTGAATGATGCATGCTTCAGTCTGTCTCGCCTGGAAAACCTGTGCCATGATACTGCCGCCTTTGTTTTATGCTGTCCTGCATCTCCAAAGACTGCAAAAGTCCTGAGACATGTTCCTTGCACACTGTAAAATACCATCGGCTGGAGGAAATGCCCACCGGCCATAGAGAATTTCCATCGGCTGCTGGTGAAGTTATCGGCCATTCACCAATGGCCGGTCGGCACTGAATGTTGCCGGTCGGCAGAAACTTCCTGCAGAAGACAGTTTTGACAGCAGCAGAAGACAGGCAGTGCATGGCATGAAATTTTCAAGCAAATGTGTGCACGAACACACTCCCTATCATGCAATGGACTCAAGGGAGTGTGGCCCTCAACCCTCGGGCCATCAATGATGCATTTCAATGCATGATGACCCGAAAGCCCAGTGTGCAACTTCGATATCAAATGAAATACAAGCATAAAACACATCAAAAGGGCCCCAACCCCTATCATGATTGATCAAGAGGCAAGGGATGCATGCTCAATGAGATACAACCTAGGCATGGAGGCTAAGTATGCAACATGAACATTCAAATGAGCAATGTATACTAGGCGCGCAACCTAAACATCTAAACAAACTGTCACGACCCAAACCCGGCCCTATGGGTTTAGTACCGTAACTGGCCAGTAATCCGAGATTACCGAAGGCCTGCTGAACAGTAATACAGTTATACAGAGTACAGGGCCTGGCGGAAGCCAATACAGTAAGTAACTAGTGTCCATTGAGCTGTGAAAATCTGTATGCCAAAAACATTTTTCATGCATTCATACCGTTCAGAACAGTTCAGTCTATACAATCATATACAACCATTCAGTGCGGGGACTTAATCCCTCGATAACAGTGCAGTAGAACAGTAAACAGTCTAGACAACAGTACAAAACAGTAGGGAGACCGATAGGGGACACAAAAACACCCCAAGCCACAGCATGGCGTCTCGGAACCTCGCAGTGAGGCACATAGGCTGGCTTGACAAAACTGGGGACTAACCCACGCTCCTAGCTCCGGTCTGGCTGCTGAGAACCTACATATATATATAAACAGTGAGCTAAAGCCCAGTGAATAACATAATGTATAAAGAGGTTATGAATGTAATGTCCTTACAGTAATGAAAACAATTCATTAAACAGTATTTCGATCTTTCAGTATATCAGTCAATCAGTCATATGTGGTACATCCATTAGCCTATAAACAGTAGGTCCAAAAGGACCGGGCCTCAACAGACCCAACAGTAGTGATGGCCATCAGTCAATAAACAGTATGGTTCCACAAGGAAACCGACAGAGCTCTGTAACAATAACAGTAAGCAATAAGTGCTAAGGATGCCACAGTACAGTTCACAATACAGGACATACATTCATTCAATAACAATATCAGTTCAGTAAACAGTTCTGTTCAGTATTCAAAAGATAGCCATTTTGAACATATCTTTACACGATCTGTTACTCACAGAGATTGGGCTAATAGCAGCTAGAGCGCGTCCCCGAAGCCAACCCTAAACAGTTAACAAATAGAGAACACACACTAAGTTCACAATCGGGAAGGATAATAATTAAATCCCTAAATTTCCTCGGTGTGGTTCTATGTCTAGATCCTCATTGAGATGCCTTAAACTAGGCCTAAGAATGCCTAGGATGGGATGAGGATGCAAAAATACACTTGGAAGGCATTTTCCAAAAGTTGCTGAAAACAGGGGGCTCGCTCGAGCGAGCCTTCCTTCGCTCGAGCGAGGTTGCAAAATCAAAGGCTTCGCTCGAGCGAGGAATCCTTCGCTCGAGCGGTCTGCAGAAACAGTAAAAGTACTGGATGCTCATTTTTTACGCGCGATACCACGCTCGATGCTCGCTCAAGCGGAGCCCTGAACAAAGGTGCTCGCTCGAGCGAGGAAGCCAAATCTGGAATTTCCAGATTTGTCTCCCAAGTTCGAACCAAGCATTCTACCATCCAAAACTCAACCTCTTGGCCCCAAATTCTGGAAAATACACTTAAACTCAATGTATAACAAGTTTCAAAAGCTAATTTGCACATGCAAGGGCCAAGGGTTGGTCAATTAAAGCCATTTTCAAACCCATTTTCAAGAACACTTTCAAAACATGCAATGCATGAACTTCAAACCAAAATCAAGCTTCAATTCTTGTTCAATTGAGTTCAATAGTTGGAAAACAAGATGAAAACATGGACCATGCATGAATATAAGCTTGCATGTGAGATTTTCTTGAAATTAAACCTCCAAACTTGACTACATGAGCATGCATGCAACAATGGAGCTCTAATTCAACAATTATGAACAAATTCATGGTTTAGCTCTCTAATTAAGCATGGAGCATGCAAGAATAAACCTTAAGGACAACAATGAGGGGCCCAATTACCTTACTAAGTCTTGAAATCAAGGTGTGGGAGCTAAATTTGCCAATCTATACTTCGAATCTTTTAATTTCCAAGCAATTCTCCAAGCAAGTTCAACAAATGAGCTAAATTCTCTCTTCTCCCTCACTCTCTCTAAGTTTGGTCGGTTGGGATGCAAGAATAGGGGCTGAGCAATTGTTTGTTAAGTGTAATAAGGCCCTCCAATGATAATAAACAAAGAGGCCACTCACATGGCAATTTGGTAAATAAGCTAAACTTGGCAATTCTATTAATTAGGCTTAAATTAATCTAATTTAATCATTCCTAATCAATTTTCAGATAAATATACTATAAAATCACAAATATTCTACTGATCACGAAACACTAAACGGTTCCTAATTCGGCCGCCGATAAGGCCTTCAATTAGCAGTTTAAACATATGAATTCGAACAGATAATCAATCAATCAAACAGATGCAATATGCAATATAATAGACAAACTTATTCAATTTCAGTTTCGATTCCAATCAGTCTATTCAGTACTTCAGTTAATTCAATTATCAGTCATTATCAATTCAGTTTAGCATTAATCAGTATATAATTCAGTGGTTAATCGGTAATCAATACGAGGGTTGTTACAGTCTCCCCTCCTTATAAGGAGTTTAGTCCTCTAAACTCGAGTTACCTTCAGTCTGGAAGAAAACAGGGTTCAGTGGAAACAGTTCTGGGTATCTTTTAGCCATGTCATCTTCCCTTTCCCAAGTGGCATACACACCACCATGATTCTGCCAATCCACTTTCACTAACGGAATCTCTTTGTTTCTCAGTTTCTTGATCCGTCTGTTTACAATCTGTATAGGCCGTTCCTCGTAAGTGTAGTCATCACTCAACACTATTCGAGTAGGCTCAATCACATGGAATGGATCCCGAAGATAATCCCTCAACATAGAGATGTAGAAGACGTTATGCATATGCTCCATTTCAGGAGGAAGTGCAACTTGATACGCCACCGGATTGATTTTCTCAATAATCGGATACGGTCCGACGTACCGCGGCGCCAACTTGCCTTTGACTCCAAAGCGAGTCTGGCCTTTCATTGGTGTCACTTTCACAAACACGTGATCACCCACTTCATACTCTCGGTCTCGTCTTCTAACATCTGCATAACTCTTCTGTCTACTCTGTGCAGTTTTCAATCTTTGTTATATCAGTTTCACTTTCTCAGTCGTTTCATATACAATCTCGGGCCCAAGCAAAGGCCCATCTCCAACTTCTGCCCAGCAAATTGGAGATCTACATTTTCTGCCATACAATGCCTCGAAAGGCGCCATACCAATACTCGAATGGTAGCTGTTGTTGTAGGCGAATTCAGCTAACGGCAAATGACTCTCCCAGTTTCCCTGAAAATCAAGGACACACATTCTCAATAAATCTTCTAACGTCTGGATGGTCCTTTCTGACTGTCCATCTGTCTGAGGATGATAGGCACTACTCAGCCTCAATTCAATACCCAATGCAGTCTGTAGGCTTTGCCAAAACCTCGATGTAAACTTCGAATCCCTGTCAGAAACAATAGACACAGGCACTCCGTGCAGTCTCACAATTTCATCAATATAGATAACAGCCAATTTGTCCGCATTATAAATTGTCTTGACAGGTAAGAAGTGAGCAGATTTAGTCAATCTATCAACAATAACCCAAATTGAATCCATACCTTTTCTGGAGCGAGGTAATCCAACGATAAAATCCATCGTGATATGCTCTCATTTCCATTCTGGTATGGGTAAGGGCTGCAATAATCCAGCAGGTCGTTGATGTTCCGCTTTGACTTGTTGGCAATGAAGGCATTTGGACACAAAGTCGGCAATTTCTTTCTTCATTCCCGGCCACCAGAAATTCAACTTCAAATCTTGATACATTTTCGTATTCCCTGGGTGGATAGAAAATTTTGAATTGTGGCCCTCTTGCAGAATTCTTCTTTTTAGTTCGGTGTCATTCGGTACACACAGTCTTTCTTGAAATTTCAGTACATTGTTCTCAAATTTGTACCCCGGTCTCAGTTTAGACTCTCTTTCTTCGATGATCTTTTTCAAGTAATCATCCAATTGCTGTTTCTCCTTAATTTCTTCAATCAATGCTGGTTGAGCAGAAATAGCAGCTAAGGTACCACCTTGTTCCCTCAAAACAATTTCAATCTCAGACTTTTCAAGGTCACAAAGCAACTCTTTCTG
Source organism: Camellia granthamiana (assembly GCA_036172215.1). Taxonomy (NCBI): domain Eukaryota; kingdom Viridiplantae; phylum Streptophyta; class Magnoliopsida; order Ericales; family Theaceae; genus Camellia; species Camellia granthamiana. The sequence continues at coordinate 57,108 of JAXFYN010000490.1, forward strand.
TCCAGTCAGCAAACAGGCTAAGTTCCCAATCGATTTTCGGCTCAAAGCATCGGCAACGGTGTTGGCTTTTCCCGGATGGTACAAAATCTGTAGGTCATAATCTTTTATCAGTTCAAGCCATCTCCGCTGTCTCATATTCAGTTCTTTCTGAGTGAAAAAGTACTTCAGGCTCTTGTGGTCAGTATACACTTCACATGTCGCCCCATAAAGATAGTGACGCCAGATTTTCAATGCAAATACCACTGCAGCAAGTTCTAAGTCATGGGTCGGGTAGTTCTTTTCATGTGGTCTCAACTGTCGGGAAGCATAAGCAATAACTCTCCCATTCTGCATTAAAACACACCCCAAACCCTTATGAGAAGCATCACTAAATACAGTATAACCATCCGTACCTGAAGGTAGAGTCAGAATCGGTGCAGTCACAAGTCTAGTTTTCAACTCCTGAAATGCTGATTCCCGTTGGTCAGTCCAGTCAAATGATATTCCTTTCTGTGTCAACTGAGTCGGTGGTAAGGCAATTTTGGAGAAGTCTTTGACAAATCTTCTGTAATATCCAGCCAGTCCCAAAAAGCTTCGGACTTCAGTCACGTTGGTTGGTCTAGGCCAGTTCACTACAGCTTCAATTTTCTGCGGATCAACAGAAATTCCATCTTTGCTAACAACATGCCCCAAAAACATAACATGATCAAGCCAAAACTCACATTTAGACAGTTTACCATACAGTTTCTGTTCTCTTAAGGTCTGCAGGGCAAGTCTCAGATGGTGTTCATGTTCTTCTACAGTCTTAGAATAGATCAATATGTCATCAATGAATACCACAATAAAATCATCAAGGTATGGTTTAAAAATTCTGTTCATGAGGTCCATAAATGCAGCTGGGGCATTGGTAACTCCGAACGGCATAACCAAAAATTCATAGTGGCCATACCTCGTTCTAAAAGCAGTTTTATCAATGTCTTCTGGTTTAACTTTCAGTTGATGATACCCCGATCTAAGATCAATCTTGGAGAACACTTGTGCACCCTGTAACTGATCAAATAAATCATCAATACGTGGCAATGGGTATTTATTTTTCACAGTTACCTTGTTCAATTCACGGTAATCAATGCACAGTCTCAGTGAGCCATCTTTCTTCTTCACAAACAAAACAGGCGCACCCCACGGTGAAGTACTGGGTCTGATAAACTTCTTGTCTAACAGTTCCTGCAATTGTACTTTCAATTCTTTCAGTTCAGTTGGAGCCATTCTGTAGGGAGCTTTAGATAACGGCTGTGTACTCGGAACTATATCAACGGTGAATTCAATCTCCCTGTCAATCAAATCCCCTGGCAGATCATCTGGAAATACATCTGGGAATTCTCTCACTATAGGAATGCAATTCACATCAGTTTTAACATTATCATTAGCAGATACAGTCAGTACAGAACACAGATATCCTTTACATCCCTTTCTAATCAATTTGACAGCTTTTACAGAAGAAATCAGATATGGAGGAGGTACTACTCCAACTCCACTAAATACGAATTCAGGTAAACCCGGTGGACGGAAAACAACTTGTTTGGTCACACAATCGATAGTAGCATGATATTTTTGTAACCAATCCATCCCCAATATTACATCAAAATGATCTATGTTCAATGGCAGTAAGTCAATAAACAGATGCATATCCCCAACAATAATTTCACAAGCAGGATACATATATGCACATGTCATGGATCCCCCCACAGGTGATGATACAGCTAACAAGTAATTCATAGGTTCTAAGGGTCTATTCAATTTTCGTGAGAAGGCATGCGACACATAAGAATGTGTAGACCCCGAATCAATCAATACATATGCATTCTGCGTACAAATAGAGAGGATACCTGACACAACGGTCTCAGTATTCTGAACGTCTCCCGGTACTAGGGCAAATACTCGGCCCTGCCTCATAGGCTCTTTCCCGGTAGCTTTGGGGTTAGGCTTTGGCGCTGCATTTGATGCTGCTGCGCTCGGTGTAGCTTTACTACTAACTGGTAGAGCAGAAGGGCAGTCTTTAATTCTGTGGCCCACCTTGCCACATCTGAAACAAGCTCCTGAAATCTGGTAGCAAACCCCTTTGTGCTTATTGCCACATACGGAGCAGGGTGGGGTAAACCCACTCCCTTGGCTGGGGCTAGTTGTTGACCCCGTGTTCTGTTTCTTGTTCAATTGATTGTGCTTGCCTTTCTTGAATTTGAAACCCTGTCTTTTACCACGCCATTCAGTTGTTGGTGGTTCAGTTTGTTTCAGTGCTTCAATATTTGATTCAGCCATCAAGGCCCGATCAAGAACACCCACATAAGTTGGCAGTTTCAACATATTAACTCTATCGAGGATAGGAACATTCAGGCCGCCTTCAAACTTCCTGGCCTTTTTGTAGTCGGTGTCCACCATATGCGGTGCATACCTAGCAAGCTCGGTGAACTTCGTCTCATATTCGGCAACAGACATTGTGCCCTGTTTCAGTTGTTCAAATTCGGTTATTTTCCTATCCCTGACACATTGAGGAAAGTACTTTTCAAAGAAGGACTCCTTGAACTGAGCCCAAGTCATAACAGTGTTTGTATCACGGATTAACATCCACCATCTTCTAGCTTCTTCTTGAAGGGTGAAGGTAGCCAATAGTACTTTATTTGCTTCCGAGCACGGAAACATTTCAAACAACTTTTCTGTTTCAAGGACCCATGCTTCAGCCTTTAACGGTTCTAAGCCTCCCTGAAAGGACGGCAGTTTCATCTTGCTGAATTTATGAGTCAGTGCAATAATGTCCCCATCATTCACATTCGCATTTGGTTCCAGCTGTACTGGGGGAGGAGGAGGTGGGGGCGGTTGATTCTGTTGTTGCTCGAGTCTAGCAGTTATCAATTCCATCATTCTTTCCATTCTGGCCATTCTGGCCTCAGTAGAGGAGGATTCAGTTTCATTTGCATTATCCATTCCGCTATAAGCAGTTATAACAGTTATCATTATAAGCAGTTGTACACTTAAACAGTTTAACATTTAGCATATAATCAGTCAGTCATAAGCACACACTTTTCAAGTTCATGAGATGTCCTAATCACCTTTCTAGGACACCCTATAGCTCATTTGGACACGTGTGTGCGGTATAACTCGTGGCTAAGTATCGCTCTGATACCACTCTGTCACGACCCAAACCCGGCCCTATGGGTTTAGTACCGTAACTGGCCAGTAATCCGAGATTACCGAAGGCCTGCTGAACAGTAATACAGTTATACAGAGTACAGGGCCTGGCGGAAGCCAATACAGTAAGTAACTAGTGTCCATTGAGCTGTGAAAATCTGTATGCCAAAAACATTTTTCATGCATTCATACCGTTCAGAACAGTTCAGTCTATACAATCATATACAACCATTCAGTGCGGGGACTTAATCCCTCGATAACAGTGCAGTAGAACAGTAAACAGTCTAGACAACAGTACAAAACAGTAGGGAGACCGATAGGGGACACAAAAACACCCCAAGCCACAGCATGGCGTCTCGGAACCTCGCAGTGAGGCACATAGGCTGGCTTGACAAAACTGGGGACTAACCCACGCTCCTAGCTCCGGTCTGGCTGCTGAGAACCTACATATATATATAAACAGTGAGCTAAAGCCCAGTGAATAACATAATGTATAAAGAGGTTATGAATGTAATGTCCTTACAGTAATGAAAACAATTCATTAAACAGTATTTCGATCTTTCAGTATATCAGTCAATCAGTCATATGTGGTACATCCATTAGCCTATAAACAGTAGGTCCAAAAGGACCGGGCCTCAACAGACCCAACAGTAGTGATGGCCATCAGTCAATAAACAGTATGGTTCCACAAGGAAACCGACAGAGCTCTGTAACAATAACAGTAAGCAATAAGTGCTAAGGATGCCACAGTACAGTTCACAATACAGGACATACATTCATTCAATAACAATATCAGTTCAGTAAACAGTTCTGTTCAGTATTCAAAAGATAGCCATTTTGAACATATCTTTACACGATCTGTTACTCACAGAGATTGGGCTAATAGCAGCTAGAGCGCGTCCCCGAAGCCAACCCTAAACAGTTAACAAATAGAGAACACACACTAAGTTCACAATCGGGAAGGATAATAATTAAATCCCTAAATTTCCTCGGTGTGGTTCTATGTCTAGATCCTCATTGAGATGCCTTAAACTAGGCCTAAGAATGCCTAGGATGGGATGAGGATGCAAAAATACACTTGGAAGGCATTTTCCAAAAGTTGCTGAAAACAGGGGGCTCGCTCGAGCGAGCCTTCCTTCGCTCGAGCGAGGTTGCAAAATCAAAGGCTTCGCTCGAGCGAGGAATCCTTCGCTCGAGCGGTCTGCAGAAACAGTAAAAGTACTGGATGCTCATTTTTTACGCGCGATACCACGCTCGATGCTCGCTCGAGCGGAGCCCTGAACAAAGGTGCTCGCTCGAGCGAGGAAGCCAAATCTGGAATTTCCAGATTTGTCTCCCAAGTTCGAACCAAGCATTCTACCATCCAAAACTCAACCTCTTGGCCCCAAATTCTGGAAAATACACTTAAACTCAATGTATAACAAGTTTCAAAAGCTAATTTGCACATGCAAGGGCCAAGGGTTGGTCAATTAAAGCCATTTTCAAACCCATTTTCAAGAACACTTTCAAAACATGCAATGCATGAACTTCAAACCAAAATCAAGCTTCAATTCTTGTTCAATTGAGTTCAATAGTTGGAAAACAAGATGAAAACATGGACCATGCATGAATATAAGCTTGCATGTGAGATTTTCTTGAAATTAAACCTCCAAACTTGACTACATGAGCATGCATGCAACAATGGAGCTCTAATTCAACAATTATGAACAAATTCATGGCTTAGCTCTCTAATTAAGCATGGAGCATGCAAGAATAAACCTTAAGGACAACAATGAGGGGCCCAATTACCTTACTAAGTCTTGAAATCAAGGTGTGGGAGCTAAATTTGCCAATCTATACTTCGAATCTTTCAATTTCCAAGCAATTCTCCAAGCAAGTTCAACAAATGAGCTAAATTCTCTCTTCTCCCTCACTCTCTCTAAGTTTGGTCGGTTGGGATGCAAGAATAGGGGCTGAGCAATTGTTTGTTAAGTGTAATAAGGCCCTCCAATGATAATAAACAAAGAGGCCACTCACATGGCAATTTGGTAAATAAGCTAAACTTGGCAATTCTATTAATTAGGCTTAAATTAATCTAATTTAATCATTCCTAATCAATTTTCAGATAAATATACTATAAAATCACAAATATTCTACTGATCACGAAACACTAAACGGTTCCTAATTCGGCCGCCGATAAGGCCTTCAATTAGCAATTTAAACATATGAATTCGAACAGATAATCAATCAATCAAACAGATGCAATATGCAATATAATAGACAAACTTATTCAATTTCAGTTTCGATTCCAATCAGTCTATTCAGTACTTCAGTTAATTCAATTATCAGTCATTATCAATTCAGTTTAGCATTAATCAGTATATAATTCAGTGGTTAATCGGTAATCAATACGAGGGTTGTTACACAAACATGGCATGCAACAACATGCGATGATGGACTTAAACTAATATGGATAGCTCGCAAGCATGCCAAAATCAGTGGCCATTAGATGAAAATGAGACGCTCGAAATGCGTGCACGTGTGCACGCAAACCGAGGACCGAACCTAAGGCACGAATGCCACTCTACCAAGACATGGCAAGGTATGAAACATGATATGCAAACATGCAAATTTCAGCACTGAAATGTGACACAAAACAGCCCTGAAACATGGAAACATGGCACCCGATGCAAGGAATGATCCCGAAATGCAAGATTAGGCACATGAAATGACTTGTAGCTACATCAAGCATGCATTATTTGAACATGAGACCTAAAGACAGAGGCAAGGCAGCTCCAAAACAAGCATATTTACAGTTTTAAGCAAGGCCAAACAGTGATCACAAATGGGACTAAATTAGCATACAAAAATGGGGGCCAAGAGAGGGGTAATGAAGCAACTCACAAATGCTGGCCCCAAACAGGGAAGGGGCCTTCTACAATATTTAAGAGGGGCCAAAAATATGATGTATTACAGTTTATGACAAACCCCAAAAATAGATACAAGTATGCTCAAAATGCTATGCAAAATAAGGGCACTAAGAGAGCTATAACATGAAGTATAAAAAGGATGTCCCGATTTAGCGAGGGCTGCTCGACCCTCTTCTACCCGGATTCATGCCGAACTTCTCCCAAACTAATTTTCTCCTCTCCTTTCCTCTTTTCTTCAACTTCAAACCCCCAAGTAAAGTGTTTTGAAAGATTTTTCAAAGATATCATCTCTCTTTCATTGATCTCCACTTTGTCCTTGCACGATTTATCGAAAAGCGCACCATTTACCGAAATGTGAGCGTCGGAACATCGTGGGAATTTTATTTCAAAAATGTTCTGAAAGAGAGGGTTTTAAGGTCTAAAAACCATCCAAAATAATTTTGGTCCAAAATGGGGTGTGAAGTTGAGATTTGTCTCTCTCCTTGCCGAAGAAACTGAACTTTTGCCCTGCACAGTTTTCTCCACCAAGTAAAACCATCAGTAGTGCCCAAGTCTTGAGGGCAGTCAAAAATGGGGTGTCTACAGCTTGGCCCAAGTTAAAGAATTTTTATATAAGGTCCACAAAGGAGTATGTGGAAACCATGCAGGGGGTAGATTCCTTGCCCATAGAGCAATATCGTAGGGATTCTTTTGGCCTTACATGCAAAAAGAAGCTGAAGCCTATATAAAAAAGCATGAAAAAGCTTTGAAATCCACCTGCAACGTGCGACAGAATAGCAATTCGGCTGGGGGCATACCAGTAACAACTTGCTAGGGCTTACAACAAGAAGGTCAACCCAAGAGAGTTCAAAGTTAGGGACCTCAGCCTGAGAAAGGTTGCTGGCAATGGGGCATAATGGCTGAAGTGCTAGTTTGATTTTTAAAATCTGTGCGATAGGACCGACCAGTCCTATGACGATGTTTCTGATTGAAACATGACGAATGACTTAGACTTATTATATGGCAGAGTAGAAACTTTACTTGCATATAAAAAAGTTGAACTAAGTTGGGTTAACCTGGACTTGTCATATCGGCAAAATCAGACACAGATTGGAGCTAAATGCCTTAGTAAAAAGACCAAGGTTAATAACCTCAGCCAGTCTTTGTTCAAATCTTACATCGGCGACGAGGTCAAAGCCACGTGCCTAATAAGAACCCAAGTGGAACTTAAGTTCACATTAGGGGGCAAAGGACTGAAGAATGATGCTTGGGAGTTGGAATTTCACAAGCTAAGATTGGTTTAGACACTTGTTGAAATTTAAGAAAAATTTACAAATTGAAGTTAAACCAAGGACATGTTTAACACTTGTTGAAATTGAAATTTGCAAGTTGAAGTTAAACCGAAGACGTGTCTAACACTTGTTGAAATTGAAATTTACAAGTTGAAGTTAAACCGAGGGCACGTTTAACGCTTGTTGAAATTTAAGTTTACAAGTTAAAGTTAACCAAGGTTATGTTAAAAGAAGATTGGTTTAAACACTTGTTGAAATTTTGAGAAAAATTTATAAGTTAAGCCAAGGTTATGTTGAAAGAAATATCTACATACTTGCCGAGATTACCATGTTGCCCAGACTTGGAAGAAATTTGAAAATAGAAGTCTTACTAAAGAGTGAAGTATCGAGTTGTAAATAACACTTGTGAAAATATTGTAAAAAATATTTTCAAGTGTTAAGCTGAGGCTGAGATAAACCAATTAGTGGGTACAACCGAGGTGCTACACCCCGAGGAGATTGCACAGTTAAGATTACAAAAAGGCCGGTGTGAAGTATGCCGGTGTCAGACGGTGGTAGTAAGCAAAGAAGTGCAACGAAAGCCTCACCGGAGGGAGAGAGTGAAACTGGTTGCAGAAAGCTTCGCAAAAGCAGCAATAGAGGATTTGAGAGAGAAAGTTTGAACAAGAACGAAGATGCAGAAGTGAAAAGACGGAGAGAGAGTTGATCAAAAGCATGAAATGGCGGCAAAATGGCAATTATGGTGCCTTGGATGACGTTCTTGTCAGACAACGCACACAAAAGTGATGCGACTTGATAGCGCGCATCAGGTACGGTCCAGTAGGGGAAAGACACGTGGTAAAAACGGTTGAAATACTGTGCATGCCAGCTCATACGCGTACTGGAACTCTTGGAGTTCTTGATTCAATAAAGCAAATACATCTGCTATAAGGACGATTTCGGCTGAGAAACTTGAACGAACTTGGTCGTTGGTTCTAAGGCATTGATGAAAGCAGACTATAGGTCTTGGTCATATTGAGCCGACAAGTTATGACTTCGGTAATAGATGATGAAGCGAGCTTAGCCGACGTGCTAAATTGAAGAAATGATATAGGTTTCATCACCTCAGGATGCCGAGGTAATAGAACAGTTGTGGGGACATAATTTTTGAATGACAACACGTGGCCGAGGTGACACCGAAGTGTCAGCCGAGGTGTCACGTGTCCTGGTCATGATACCGAGATGATCTCGGCTAGGCCGAGGTTATCTGCCAAGATACCGGAATCTGGGATAAGCGAATAAGGGACAAGAGTCCTAGAATGGAAGAAGACTTTAGTTTGGGTAAAGATAAGACTCTTAGAGAGTTTATCCTAATCCTACTGGGAGTCCAAGATTAGCAGTAATCCTGAGTCCATTGAAGTTAGGTTTCTATTGGGACTAGGATTGTATTGGCTATAAAAGGGAGGCACCCCCATGGGTCTAAAGGTATGGCTTTTATACTCTGTCTAGTGAGTTAAGCACTATTGGTTATCTTTGAGAGATATTTTACTGACTTGATCGTCGAAGTGCCCCCGGGTGGACGAACTACCGCCGGAATCTCTTCTTTCTGTTGTAGGTCATTCGGGCTTAATCTATTCTGCCGGTGTTCTCCAGCTGAGTACTTAGTTGGCAGTGTGGTCGAAAATTGACACACACATTAATATTTATAAAATTTATTTATGATCTGTAATCTTTTTTTAATTTATACTTTTAGAATATTGCTATATGTATTAATTAATATACTACCTAGTATACTAACAAATAATGTGGCATAATTTTAGAAGTTTTGGATATTTGTAATTTGTATAGTAAGTAAGGTCAATAATAATAATATAACACTAGTTAATACATTAATATATATATTAATTAGTACATGTAGTATCACTGATACTTTTAGTACGCTAAAATAATAAAAAAATACATAAATAATTATAGGAATAAAGATGCTCTTTTACTAATCTTATCCCATTTTGGGAAACAAACGAGGCAGAAGTCTGCACAGGCTCATTACTCAAACTAACTATATTTCTAGGAGTTTTTATTTTTGTAGCATTTTAAGTGCAAGTTGATTTTGATTACCCATAACCTGGAAATGGGCATTTTGCTGAGTTCTATTTCATTTATTTTTATTTAAAAGATAGTAGACTGGATGATTTAATAAAGTTAAAAGATTGATTTTATTACAACAATCAAATTTTAAGATTTTTTTTTTTTATTTTGTAATTTCCTCATATAAATATCATGAATTTTACAAATTAAACTAATAATGATCAATTTGTAACACTACTTGAACTTTACTCTCTCTCATAAGTCCTGTTTGGTAGAGCTGTGGAAAAGTGCTTATAGCTTATGCCTAAACAGCTTATAGCTTATAACTATGACCATAAGCTGATTTCTGACTTATAAATTAAGCATCTCCTGTCCCACTCAAAGAATAAGTTGATTTCTGACTTCCAAAAAGCTATAAGCTATAAGCTATAAGCTAAACCAAACACATCAAAATAGCTTAAATTAAGCTGAAAACTGAAATAAACAGCTTTTAAGCTGCACCAAACAGGCACATATTCTTGGTTAGAGGTTAAAAAAATAGTTGTGTTTCTCCTTTAGATGAGAAAAAATAATAATAATTATGATTTCTTATCATTATGTTTTGATGAATAAAAGAAAAGAGATATGATTTCTCACCTATCTTGTTTTGATAGAGTAAATAACAGAAAATAAAAAAAAGTATTGTACTTTATTTTACCAAAATAACCTTTCATATTAATAAGATATATTTCTTCATAAGGGTAATTTTGGTATTTTAAAAAAAAAATTAAACCCAATTATTTTTTCACCGAGTCTCACCACTTTTGGTAAGAAACAAAACATAGATTTGATGAGAATCTTTTTCTCATCATCTCTCATCATTTCTTACTTGCTTAACCATCTAAATAAGTGAATAAATTTGCTATTCTCATCATTCTTTTTTTTTTTCTCACCAAACTCTTCCATTCAAAAGGAGTATATTTCTAAAACAAGTTGAGGTAATATATTGGTCTAAACCATATGATTCATTGCTTCTATATTAATTTTTTTAAATAATATAAAATATTAAATAAAATAAAGGGTAAATTACACTAACCTCCCTTGAAGTTTACCTTAATTACAAGGACCTCTCTTGCAGTTTCAAAAATAACACAGACCTTCCTTACTTTTGAAACTAATATACAAAGACTCCCTTCTGTTACCCATCCATCCAAATTTAAATAGATTATGCTGATGTCATCCATAATTATTCTTCAAATTTTAATACTACCCTTTAGAGGAGGTAAGTGTAATTTATCCATATATATATATAAACACATACATTCTATCTCTCTTTCCTGTCACTCTCTTTTTGTGCTTTGCATCTCTCTCTCTCTCTCACTCTCTCTCTCTCTCTCTCACATCGGAAGTTTCTGCCACTGTATTAGACCCAAGAGGAAACCCTAGCTCTAATCGACGTTTACTGCAAGCGGTGGTACGCTCTCTAACGGAGCTACCGCCAGACTGACGACTGTGACGCAGTGGCCGTCGTCATCATCCTCCGCTGCCCCGATGCCTTCCCTTCTAAAACCTCCGCCTAGTGCTGCCATAAGGCAATGGTAATGCGGCGTGATCGGCGATCCAGAGCTCGACGGCTTGGAATACGACTTCGAATTGGTCGCATGTTCTTATTTTTTTCCTTTTTTTTTTTTTTTTTTGGTTTTATTGTTGTATAAGTTGCTAGATAATTGTTCGTTGACATACAATTGCGATTGTGGAAACTGATCGAACTTTTTGCTTGAATTGGTTCACGATTGAAGATGAAATAGAAAAAGTAAAATTGAAAAAGCTAAGTTTAGGTAAGGATGAGTTGGTTCATTGTGCATATATATATATATATAAGTAAAATTGAAGAAGCTGAGTTTAGGTGAGGGTGAGTTGATTCACTGTGTGCATATATATATATAGAAAAGTAAAATTGGAGAAACTGAGTTTGGTTGAGAGTGAATTGGTTCACTGTGTGCACACATATATATATATATATAGAGAGAGAGAGAGAGAGAGAGAGAACAAGTGCGATGGTGAGTTGCTTCTTCTTTTATGGTCGAACTAGTTTTTGGATAGTTGCTTCCTAAAAATTTTAATCTTTGTTATGATATATGATATTGGGTATTTGGAATTAATTTTCAATCTCTTAATTTCTATTCTTTTTAGATATTTCTTGGAGGCTCTCTCTGTCTCTCTCCCCAATTCATTTCTTTTTTATTTAGTTTGTTCGTGTTGTGATTAACCTAAAAATGAATTTTTGATTAGGATTATCAGATCAAATTTTGCTGTGTGTTTGATTTGGTTTGTATGTGTTTGATTTGGTATTTGTTGTGGTTTAGAGATCTGCCAAGATGAGAAAAAGAGAATGGGAGTTGAAAGATAGTTGTGTCTTTTCACAATATGGTTCAATTTAACTGTCAAGTTAACGTCGTCCATATTCTTTTAATAGGAAGGGAGAATCTGTATATTATTTTCAAAAGTAGGAGAGGTCAGTATTATTTTTGAAACTACAAGAGAGGTCTCTATAATTAAGGTAAACCTCAGAAGAGGTTAGTGTAATTTACCCTAAAATAAAACATTACTTTTTTACTTTAACAACAACATTAAGGCTCTATTCAGTTTATTAATTTAGGGGAGGATTTTTTTTAAATAACAATTTAGGAAAAAATTTAAAAAGAAAAAAAAATGTGAAATGTAGATAATCCTTTTCAAATCTTTATTTAAATTTATGGACCATAAACCTCATAAATAAATAATTTATCATAAATTGGAATGTATTCCAACTGTTTGTATAAATGGCCAAACCGATTGCTTTCCCTTTTGGAGATGCTTCGCTGCCATGAGGCCTTTCGCTTTTTCCTATTCAGCCCTACTTTACGTTTATTCAATTAATCTACATTAAAGACGATGAAAAACACAGAAAACCAAAAAATTCATATGATATTAAACTTACTTTTACAAAAATTATTTTACATCACATATATTCGAAACTTCGCAAATTTTTCCCTCAGAAATATTTATATTGTCACCTGCTTTAGAGACCAATTGTTGGTAGTGATCAATTTCAATATAATTTTTATTTTTTAACACGCCCTTTGGATTGTCATTTTTTTTTGAAAAAAAATCTCAGATCAAAGTAGAAAAAGGGAAAAAAAAAAAAAAAAAAAAAAAAAATTCTATTTTCTCACTTTTCTCACCAAAACTACCAATCCAAACAGACTGTTAGGTTGAGTTTGGGAAGGGCTCCCAGGCTCTTTGAGCCATATAATGACAAAAAAGGCTCAAAAGCCCACTAAAAGACAAAAGCAACAATCTTGCTTTGCAAGTTCCAACTCTAAGTTCAATTCACAAAACTACCCCTCATCAAAGAGGGGCATGCGGCAGCATCTAAAAAAAAAAAAAAAAATTTCCAAAAAACACATTTTTTCAGAAAAAAAAAAGTTAAAAAAAAAAATATTTTTTTTATTTTTTGTTAAAATATTTTATAAAAATAAATTCAAACTCTATTTTGTAAAATTTTTTTAAATATTTTAATTTTTTTGTTATGTGTTTTGGTTATGATTTGAGTGTAGAGTTGTGAAAGTAGTATGGAGTTTCAAGTTATGTGTTTGGTTATGAGTTTTAAAAATAATTTATTACGTGAGTTTTATTTTATGTGTTTGGTTACAATTTCAGTGTAGAGTTATTTTTAAATGTAAAATATTAACATTTTAAACTATTTAAATTGTTTGAATATTTAAATTATGTAAATTTTTTTGTTAAAATAATTTTTTGAATATTTAAATTATTTAAATTTTTAAATTTTTTGAATATTTATTTTTATTTTTTACAATTGAAAGAATTTTTAGATTATTTACATTATTTAAATACTTAAAATAAAATTAAAATAAATATCAAAATTAAAACGCAAATAAAAATGAAAAAAAAAATAAATATTTAAAATTAAATTAAAATTAAATTATTTAAAATAAAAAAAACGTAAATTAATAACATTAATAACATTTTAAAATAATTTACAAATAAAAATATAATAACATTTTAAATTAATAAAAACGACAAAAAACGTAAATTGGCCATTGATAAAAACGACAAAACCGTAAATTAGTAATTAATAAAAAAAATTACAAATGAAAAAAATTTATTATAAAAAAAACGACAAAATCGTAAAAAACGGCAAAAACGTAGAAACGTAAATTCATAATTTTTTGAATATTTATTTTAAATTTTTTCTTATTAAATTATTTACATTATTTACATTATTTTAATACTTAAAATAAAATTAAAGAATAAGAACTAATTAAAGTACAAAAATTTAAAATAAAATTAAAGAACAAAACCGAAAATAAGAAAATAAAAAATAATAAAATTTAAACAAAATACAAAAAAGGTAAATTGGCCAAATCAAAAACAAAAAAAAAAAATTTAAAAAAAAATTAAGCAAAAAACGCCACATCCAAACCCAAAATTAAAATAAATAAATAAATAAAAAATTAAGCAAAATATGGGAAATCCAAACCCAAAATAAAAATCAAAATAAAAAACAAAAGAAAAAAAGGGCAGTTTGGTAATTTGTCAGGATGACACCTCACCAAAAAGCCAAAAAGTCAAAAAAGCCAAAAAATCCTTCCCAAACCAGGTTTTTGAGCCCAGACTCATATAGCTAAAAAAATCAAAAAATCAAAAAGTCAACCCACTTCCCAAACGGAGGCTAAGTCTCGCTCAAAAAAAAAATAAAAACAGACTGTTAAGTCATGAAAAAATCTTAGATACTGACGGGTCGTATATGATATGTATATTATTATATTCAATAGGGCGAGCAAAGTGATGGGTGTGTATATAATCAAAGGTCGCTGTCCCAGTTTGATGGCATTTTCGCTTTGATGCTTTACCATATCCCCATCTTCCCAAATCATCCAATTCTGTGCCTTCCATCCTTCTCACCTCTCTTTCCATTTGCCCCAATTCAACAATGGAAGGCTCTGCCAATGAAAGAATTGATTTTGGGAAGATGGGTTTTGGGTATTTATTTCTTTCTTTTATTATCTTCTACCTTTTGGTTGGTGGGTTGAGCTCTATTTGATGATTACTTTGATTTTTAATGCTCTGGTTTATTTATTTTTTCTACAGATGCAAGCATTATAGGAGAAGATGCAAGATCAGAGCTCCCTGCTGCAACGAAGTCTTCGATTGTCGTCATTGTCACAATGAATCCACGGTATTATGATCAAATTACCCTTTTTTTTTATCCGGGTATTTCTTTGCTCAATTATAGCATGCTTAGCTACCCTTTGAATTGGCACCAGCTCAATTTGCAGTATTTTTTTTTAGATTGAGTGCAAAATATATAACTATAGATCTGCTTTTGATGTGGGTTTTTGTTATTTTGCTCCTCTTTTTTCTTTTTTTTTTTTTTTTTTTTTTTTTTTTTTTTTGATTCATTAGAGCATATTGAGCAGCCCCTTTGATCGACACGAACTTGTTCGGACCGATGTTAAGCAAGTATGTTTAATCATGGATCTATTTGTTCAATTATTTAAGTTTTATTGTGATTGAATTATGATAAAAGGGGTGTGAATTTTGTATTGATGTTTCAGGTTATTTGCTCAGTTTGCGACACAGAGCAGCCGGTAGGTGTCTCTTGATTTTAGATTTTTGCTTTGTTGATCTTGTTTTTTATCAGTATTCTAATTGGTTTCATTGATATTTATCTCACATGTAACCAGGTGGTTCGTGTCTGTACCAATTGTGGAGTCAATATGGGAGAATATTTCTGCGAAGTGTGCAAATTCTACGATGATGATGTATGCTAACTATTGCGTCTTATATCCACTGTCGTTAGTGAGCAATTGATAATTTATTTATGTGTGATTGTTGAGTGTTGCTGACGTTTTAGTCAGTACACTGTCAAGCTCAAGAACAGCAAGGATTATACATAAACTTGTGATTTGACTATGATATCATTGTTGATATTGTCTTTTTTAAATGCTAATTGCTATGTAAGCGTATTGTAGATTGACAAAGGGCAATTTCATTGTGACGATTGTGGGATCTGCAGGTTAGTGAGCAAAGTTGTGTTATTTTTATTTTTATGTTTTTCTATTTGTTGATTAATCAAAATCAATCTGTGATATTTGAATTCGTTCTCATCTAATTTACACTATATTATTTTCAGAGTTGGTGGTCGTGAGAATTTTTTTCACTGCAAGAAGTGTGGTATGCACTCCCCATACTGTCTTTATATTCACTGCAACTAGAAACTCTTTTTTATTCCTCCAAAGTTGAACAAATATTAAGAAAAAAAATGGCACAGTGGTCATTCTTTTCTATTTCTTCATAAATTTTAAGTAACAAAATCCGCAGTTTTTCTTATTTAAATCTAATGACTGGTTTGCTCTACTAGATTTGTTGGTTTTGAACATCTTTTCATGTTCACAAGTTTCCATTCTACTGGGGATGGAAGTGTAGACTGAATTCAGAGTTTGTCATGCTGCATCAATAAATATGACAATATTTTTGTAGATGCATCCATATTTTGTACTTATTGCTTTAAGTATTTAAATTGATGGTAAAGGTGTTGCTGATGCTTCTAGTAAATCATAGAAAAAACAGGAAAATTTCATGTTCACAAGCTTCCATTCTACTGGGGATGGAAGTGTAGACTGAATTCAGAGTTTGTCATGCTGCATCAATAAATATGACAATATTTTTGTAGATGCATCTGTATTTTGTACTTATTGCTTTAAGTATTTAAATTGATGGTAAGCGGGTTGCTGATGCTTCTAGTAAATCATAGAAAAAACAGGAAAATGCTGATGGTGAAGAGATGCGTGTTGTTGTAGACTTGGTATGTTTATGAAGTCTTTGCATTTGGCTATGACTTGCCATGAATACCCCTTTGATTATCCAATATTTGGGATGGCTTAACACTCTGGCCCCGCAACAATATTAATTTAAGTGGGGTCTTCACATTTCCTTTCTTCACTAACCAATCAGTTTGGTAACTTTGGTTACAGCTGTTTTAGTTTTGTCAATTTCAACAATGAGTCATTAAATTCTTGAACCACTTCTTGTTTTGGAGTTTTGTAATCTTACCAATCTTAGTATTCTCTCGTCTTCATCTTGATTTTACCGTTTCTTTTATCAATTATTGTTTAATCCATTGTGTGCGACGCATTTAACCTTTTTATTTATTTGTTTATTTATTTTTCCCCAACTCTAATATATTTTTCCCTATTAGGATCATGCTATTCGTTGGGTCTGCTTGATAATCACTTGTGTGTGGAAAACTCCATGCGGCACCACTGTCCTATATGTTATGAGGTTTGATTTCTAACTTGCTAGTTCTTAAGATCATTTCTTAAAAGCTTTTTAACCTAGGCAGAGTTGTTTTTAACAGTATCTCTTTGACTCACTGAAAGACACTACTGTTATGAAATGTGGGCACACAATGCACCGTGAATGTTACCTTGAGATGATGAAGCATGACAAGTAAGCATTTATATCGCAGAAATCACCTTGTTTTCCCTTCGTTTGTTTACTAGTGAAAATAGTTGTTCTATGGTTTCCTCTAACGTTCCTTGAATATGTCACTCAGATATTGCTGTCCCATATGCTCCAAATCAGTTATTGACAGGTCTAGAAGTTGGAAGATTATAGAAGAGGAGGTGCGTTTATTGAATAGATAGATGTTCATTGCTCAATGATCAATACTGTTGTAGCCTTGACTTGTGAATAAAATTTGTGTATTTTTAAGAGAATGAACTTTATCTTATAAAGCTGATCACTTCATACAACCTAACTTAAAGATCAAAATTTGGTGGGCAATAACAAAGGTCATGGATAAGTATTGTTACTTTCTACTTCATGCAAAGCTACAATTTGCATTTATTAGAAAGCTCTCTCCCTCTCTCTCTCTCTCTCTCTTGTTTTTCTTGTATCAATCCATGTTGTGTGCCAAGCTAGTTATTGATATGGCCTCGTTTGGGAACAGGCTAATTTAGTAACTTTTTGGCTATTTGGCTAAAATATGAGCTAAAAAAAACTAGTATGTTTGGGATGATTTTTTGGCTTTTTACAAAAAGATGTGTAAAAAGTAGGAATCTTTGACTTTTTGGTATGAGTTGTTGACTTTTTGACTTTTTAATAACTTTTTGGCTTTTTGGCTAAACCCGGGCCTGTTGCCAAACGAGGCAAAGTAGTGTTCCACATGTTATCACTTTCCACAAGTGATCTTATTTTTCCATGCGGGGCAAAAAATTGTACTTGCTGCTTAGTTTGTCTCTGGTAATCTTTCTTGGTGTATCCTTTTCTTCTCAAACAGCTGTAGTAACAAAATTCATATTTTAGCATCAACACTTGCTGTATATGTTTATTTGTACTAAAAATACTAAGATGAATGGGTTATATTTAGTACAAAAGGTTCGATTGCTAATTTTACCAAGTCATAACTATTATCATCTTTGAATTGCTTCAACTGTGATATGCTCAACTCAGAAGTTTTTCTTATTTTGTCAGATTGAAGCGACCGTTCATGCCCGAGGAATTTTCGGCATGAGGTGCATAAGAAGGTACTACCATTTCATCTTGTTATATCTGGTTTAAAAACTATTGCCACTTGTTAATATATATATTAAAAACCAGCGCAACTTGAGGAGAGGTTTACAGTTCCCAAATATGCCTTCTGAAGTAGGAATCATAGGAAAACATTGGATTTAGAGTTCCCTATACATATTTCCTAGTTGTTTTGTTTTGTTTATGATCAATCAGAACATTTCCATTTAAATTTTGCGAATCATCTTCGTTGGCTCTTGGCTACATTAAATTCATTTAATTTGAACAATCTGAAATCAATGTTAAATATGCCTTCTGAAGTAGGAATTATAAGAAAAAATTGTATTTAGAGTTCCGTTGTTTTGTTTATGATCAATCAGAACATCTTCCATTTTGATTTTGCGAAATCATCTTTGTTGGCTCTTGGCTACATTTTAAAATTCATTTTACTTGAAGAATCTGAAAAACAGAAGCTTTGCAGGTTTGGATTCTATGTAATGACTGTAATGACACAACCGAAGTTTTCTTCCACATAGTTGGGCAGAAATGCAGCCACTGCAAATCATACAATACACGGACAATTGCACCTCCGGTCCTTCCTCAATGATCGGTTCATGCTTCTGAGTGCTAGTGGGTGAGGAAGAAAAGTGTGTTTCTAGGTGCAATGAAAGCTATTGCCAGAGCGAGAAAGAGGGGGGGCATTTCTAGCTGCATCTTCAACCCTTTATTTATTTTTCTCCTTCATTTTATACGATTCAAAGCCATTTGCATTATGATTCAAACTTTATCATTTGTTTGCATCCTTCACAAAAGTTTCTCAGGTATTCTTCCTTGAAACCCCTTGGAATGACTGGGGGTTACTACTGTACACTTAAATGTAGACTCTAATAGGACAGCGAGGGGACTACTGCAAGTTGTTCTGTTATTCTGTTAATCCTTCTTGTCATGGTCCTGTACTATGTGGTTATAAAAATATTGATACTATGTGGTTATAAAAATGTTGATGCATTGTGGTTTGTTGATGAAAATGTGGAAGCAATATGATATCATATCCAAAACCAGGTGTGTATTTCACTCCAATAAATGTCGACAATCTTCCTAACACTGATTATGAAACACACTCCATATTTTGCTCTGGTAGGGTGAAATTTATCTCAAGCCCGTGTCTTGTGCTCTGTGTGCGGTAGGTCACAAGTGCTTATCCCAAACATGGGCAGTTTCGGTGATTGAAACTCGTGTCATGATAGGGTCTGAAAAGGGTCAGAGACATGTGCAATCTTTTATCTTTTACACGCAGATAAACTTTTTCCATAGTTGGAACCCAAGATGTTTAGATTGCAAGTGCTTGTCTTCACTATTGCAATTTGCATCTATGTTTTGAAGAAAGAACACCCCTATGCTGCCCATGCTTATTATAAAATTTCTGCAATCAATTGGAATACTAATTTAGAAATTTATTGAAACAAATATGAATTTGATGTCACGGAGAAATTGTAGAAACTATGAAAACGCATTTTTGGGGAGTTTGCACAACATTTCTTCTAATGCATGTAGTGAAATAAAATATAGGAAAAATTATGGTAGAATTTTCTAAATATGATTTGAGAATAGAATTGTATTTTGAGTTTGTGAGCTTTGGAATTATGATTCAAGTGTGAGAAAATTTATTTAGTTATGAGTTTTGAAGAGAGTTTTGAATTGAGTTTTGGAAGGAATTTGAGTTTTTGAAATTAGAAAATTATTTGATTAAAAAATTTACAACTCATAATCAATTACACAATCTAAAATTTATTAAAAGCTCAAATAAAAATTAAAAAAATTCCGAAAATAGTTTTTATTTACAATATAAAAATAACAGGTGCTCAAGAGAGAGAAAAAAAAAAATCCAAACACTATTTCAATCAACTGGCCGGACGTTTGGGGTTAACTAAATTTTTCCACCTGGAAAGGAATTTTTGAAAGTAGGTGTGGAATTTAATTTGAAAACTCAGAATAAATATCACACTCAAATGAGTAGGTGGAAATGTGTTTGGAACACATAACCAAGCACAACTTATAAATTTTTTTTTATAGAATTTGACTATTGTAACAAAACAAACTCTAAATTTTTTATTTTTTTTATTTAAACTATAATATTTGATTTGTTCAAATTAAATTATTAGTCTATTTTAATTAAGTAAAACTGATATTAAACTTTATGTAAGTGTACACAAAATGTCTAAAATATTAATTTTTTTTATTAATTTTAAGGGAGACTTATTTATAGTCCTATTTCGGACACTTATGCTATGTTAAGTCCTGTGTAATTTCTTATGGAGTCTCAAGTCCTATTTAAATAGGAATGTATTCCACAAGATCCTATGAGTTGTAAATAAATGGTATTAATATACTATTATACACTATAATGGCAAAATCATATATAAAAAATTGAATGTTATCATAGAAAGTAACATTTTCACATTCAAGTAAAAAAATAAAAAACCTAGTAAGTTTGTGAAACGTAACGTGACATGTTACGTTACGTTTATGTAGGTGTCACGTTACGTTTATGTAGGTGTCGCGTCACGTTACGTTTATGTAGGTGTCACGTTACGTTATGTTTATATAGGTGTTACGTCACGTTACGTTTATGTAATGTCCCATCTGATATGGTCACGTTACGTTTCGCAAATTTAATCTATGGTAACATTCAATTTCCTATATATGGTTTTACCATTATTTATGATATTAACAACTAATATTGAGGGTAAATGTGTCAACAAACTTTACACAGGACTTATGGAAACATAAGTTTTTTAGTAGGACTACATGTAGCATAAGTCTCTCTAATAGGAATTATAAATAATTTTTCCTAATTGGAATGATTAAAATATTATTTTTTATTAATTTTATCTAATAAAAAGAGACAAATGATTTACATTAAAAACAAATCAAAATATGGTTTAAATTGAAAAAATAAAAAGCTCAAACTTTTATTTTATTATAAGAGTCAAAACTTTGAAATTTTGTTTGTTGTAAATTTTCTAATAAAATATTGAAAATCGATGATATATATATTATAAAAATAAAATTCACTTTGCTTTTTAAAAAATTTTACTTTTTTTTTTTTATTTTTTGTGTTTTTTGTTTTTATTAAATTTTTTTAATATTTTAAGCAATTTTTTAATTTTTTAGACACATCTAACATAAATACACATAAAAAGTATAATTTTTGTAAAAAAATATTTTAAAAATTCACTAAATACCAAAAATATAAGAATTCAATACATTTTTCATATTTTTATGTATTTATTAATTTTTAAAAATATTTTTACACAAATTTTTTACTTTTTAGATATATTTAAATAATGTGCATTTTAAAAAGTAAAAAAAAATATTTAAAATTCTAAAAATATTTACTAAAAATAAAAAAATACAAAAAATAAAAAATTCAATTTTCAAAAAATTTAATACAAAAAACTCAAACCCCCCCCCCCCCCCCCCCACCACACACACACACACACACACACATTGATTTTAATAATTTTTGAAAATCATGAAAATTAAAACCTGATTGTTAACGCAGGTGCAGCCAACAATCTCTGGACCTTCGCTCTACCCAAATACACCTCTCTCCTTCTTCTTCCCCTGATTGTTCTATACCTAAGGCATCGTCGTATCGTTCTTTCACATTCCCAACTCAACTAGCCGAGCTCGCCAAAACCTCTCTCTCTCTCTCTCTCTCTCTCTCTCTCTCTCTCTCTCTCGTGGTCATCGGAACAACTAATCATGCAAATCGCATCCACAGCTCGCCGACTTGCTAGAGTTCTGCGACCTCCGCCGATTCTTTTCTACTCGGATCACCGATTCCAATCGCCTCTCGTCGAAGCCCCTCACTCTTCTCTCCAATGCCGCAATCACACCACTCTCTGGTTCTCAGGTATCGCCGCCATTTGTCTCACTTCAATTCACCATTTGGTTCCTGAGAAAATGTTAGGAAAGTACAACTAAACGCGAATTTCAATGTTGTTTTAGTATCCTCATCATGAAAAAAATGGAAAAAAAATTAAAAATTAAAAATTTCAGCTTGTGAAGGCTAGTAGGTATATCAGGCTCTGCCAAGTCAAGTTTTCTTTCTGTTTTAACTTGCAGTTTCTTAGCAACCAGACAGTACCTGTGATATGTTTGAAGAAATGAATGAGTGAGATTGGCTCACTTCAATCTACCGTTTGGTTGCTGAGAAAATGTTAGGAAAGTGCAACTAAATAAGAAAGACAAGAGAATAGTTCCAGCCGTTATGTTTCAATGTTGTTTTGGTATACATTATATCAAAGAATGGAAAAATTAAAAATTTTCAGCTTAACGAAGGGAGGGTAGGTATATCAGGCTCAGCCAAGTGAAGTTTTGTTTCTGTTTTGCATTGATTTAATGACACAGAGATGTGGAAAATGGTAGGAAAGTACAAACAAAAGAGAATACATGGAGAGAAAAAGAAAAATTATCGTCTTTATGTTTCAATGTGGTTTTGCAAAAAAATAGATTAATGAAGTCAATTAGTTCTATCAGGATCAGCTAAGTAATAATTAAGTAACATGGAGATGTGGAAATACACAGGGATTGGTCATGACTCTTGCATGACATCAGCATTGAATGATGCACAGTGCATATTGCAAAATCGCTTGTGCACAATGATGAAGATGATGGCGCCGAAGGTATTGTACTCTACCGAGGCAAGTACGGTCAAAGGCTCTCCGACAGGTACTTGTTGCATTTGTTTTGGATCTTTTGATTTGTTTGAGAGTTCATTTATGATGGTTATTTAGGGACATTGACATTTGTGTGGTTTGACTGCAGAGACTGTGAAGGAATTGTATGACAAAATGCTTAAGTCTGTAGCAGAGCAAAGGTCCATGCCTCCAAATGCTTGGTTGTGGTCACTCATTGAAAATTGTGCCAACCACGATGATATTAAGCTTCTATTTGACATTTTGAAACGCCTTCGTGTTTTTGTGAGTTACTCATAAGCTACAGCTTTATGGTTTGATTCTTGTTGGAGACGAAAATTGCCTAATAAAAGTTGCCTAATTATTTGGTTGCAGAGACTTTCGAATCTTCGCATTCATGAAAATTTTAATTGCAATCTTTGCAGAGAAATTACCAAGACATGTGCTCGAGTAGGGGCTATTGACTTTGGTATGTTTTTATGACATGTTACTTATGTTTGAGCTTCATGTTGCTTGTGTCATAAACTCCTATTTTGACAACTAGTTGATTGGCTCCACAACCTACTCATCTGCAATGATTGATTGCTATTGGTCCATCATATCTCTTTCTTTGACCTATTAACATTTGGAATGTCCATTTATCCTATGAAAAGTCTTGCTGTATCTCTTGCCTTTAATTGGCATTGGCATATTGCTTCTTTTGGAATAGGAATGGCAGTGTGATACATTTAAGATCTTAATTTTTGTTCATTTGTTGAGTTCATACATATTTATATATGTACTTAAACGTTTGAAGGTATGTTGAAACACCTCAACTTAGTCAGAAACTTGATTAGTTGAGGTAAGTTATTGGGATAGTGCCTTTGTATGACAACTTAATGCTGTAACTTTTGGCCAAGAAAATAGTGGTATGTTGAACATTTATTGGGATGGTTGATGATTCCTTATAATATCTAGCCGTAGTCCATACATAAATGTGATAATATGAGTTTTCCATTTCAATTTTATGGCTTTTGCATTTCACATCATGCAATACAGGTAAGGATATACTAAAAGCTTCAAAATTTGCGGACCTCAAGGAGGATCTATTCTTTTGATTTTTTTTCTTCTCCCCCTTTCTGAATTTTTTTGTGCGCGCTAGATGGGCCTTATTGAGTTTCTTTTGGGAGAAATCCGTTGTATACTCCAAGTGTAGTTGTGTTGTGCCTGCTTCGGGTTGCTTAGTGAAGTTTCTACTTTTTACTTATCAAAGAGAAAATAATTCATGGTTCATTCAAACCTTTTTAGAATCAAGTACGTAAATGCAAAGTGTCATGTACTTTGTAGCCTCTCTTCCAGTTTTGGTGTCTGCGATATTCTTAACCCGTATATTATTAAGAGTTTCTTTGATCTTTTGCTCTGGATTAGATGAAAATTATAGTGATTTGATGAATATACAGGTAAGAAGGCACTGTGGAAGCATAATGAGTACGGATTGTCTCCTAGTATTGGTTCTGCCCACCATTTACTGGTATTTATGATATTTATGTCTTGTGCATAGTTTTATGACATCTATACTTAATGGTTGCATGAATGAATAATTGGGTATTATGTGAATGCAGTTGTATGCTAAGCAACATAATGATGCTAAACTCATGGTAGAGATAATGAAACTTCTGAAGACGAATGATTTACCATTGCAACCTGGTACAGCTGACATTGTTTTTAGGTACATTAGTTATAATGCGTGTTTTGTTGTACTTTGCTGTGCTATTTAATAATTAGAATCATCTAATTGTTCTATGAACATGTCTAATGATCATTGATGCATCGGACTATACTCACCTTTTTTTTTTGTCAGTTCAGTTGCTATTAATTCATCTGAAATTAAGTTTTAACATGGAACATTTGAACTCAGCAGCTAGTTGATATAGGACAAAGTGGTCAGAGTTCTATTCGGAGCCGATTTTAGTTAATTTTGGGTGAAAAGTTGATAAAAAGGTGGGTTGTTCAGGGTTTGTATGGAGAAGATGGAATGGTAGGGCTTTGGTCCTGTAATTACCACAGGGGAATACAAGATTTTTTTTGTATTAAAAGAAAAACATAAAAGTAACATAACATGGGCCCATGTCCAGCAAACCAGCTGAAGTACCCCTAATTTCTAAAACAAAAAAGTGACATAACATGGGCCAGCAACATCCTAATCTCAAACAAGCCCAAATTACAGCTCTGTTAAAGAGAAGTCTTGATTATGGAAGTTCAATGGGGGTTTGCCTTGTATTCAACCATTTTTAATTTTTTCTGATTGTTGATATTTTCTTTATCTTGAGCTTCTTATGGCTCGAATCGCTAGTGTTTACCTATTGTTTCCATTTGGTGCCAAGGGGAATATTCCACATTGTACTAGACATAATTTGTGCTTCCTCAATGTCAAGCACATGTTTTTTGCGCGCATATGTTTGCTACTAGATTACATATTAGCTGTCATTGTTGCACAATTTTTTTTCAAGAAAAGAAAAGGAGAAAAGAAGGAATTTATGCCTCATAGAGGCTGGAACTACCAAGGAAACTGTAAATATGGCTTCTGCAATCTTTTGTCAAGTTTTAAGCCATTGTCCATCTTTTCAACTAGTAAGCTGCTTGATCATTCTATTGAAGGTTTATTTGATCAATGGATATTGGTATGGTTACAGAAGTCACTCATCTTTGTCTAATTTTTTATTGTGAGAGCACGCCGTATAGTTACTTTTTTATTTTTCAAAAGGATATTTCAGTATGTACATGTCTATGGTGTAATGTAAAAAGCTCACCTACATGCATGTGTTGCTATTAAGAAGTTGGGTTCAAATTGGAGCATCACTACATTAAATTTCCAATTTCTTTATTGTTTTCCCATTAAGTGTTAATTTTGCCTCTGCTGATCCTTTAATGAAACTGATTAGTGGTGTTTCTTTCGATAACTCTGCATGTTTAGTTATGAAGCAACAAGCATCAAGATATCACTTATTGTCTATGGTTTTCTTTATTAATACAAAATTTCATTTTGTTACTCCAATGTTGACACATGTTTTTTGTACTTGGATTTGACTATCGCAGTATTTGTTACAACACAGATAATTGGGAATTGCTGTCTAAGTATGCAAAAAGGTTCGTCATGGCCGGAGCGAAACTGCGGCAAACTTCTTTTGATGTATGGATGGAATTTGCTGCAAAAATAGGTCTTTACAAATTCCTCATTCTCTTGAATTATTTTGTGGGAGGAGATGTACATTTGTCTTTTATTTGCCAACTGCTGATTATGGGTGTGGTGATGGAAAGAGACATTTTATTGAGTTTTCATTAATGTTCCGCTTTTTTCCATTTAAAATGATGCTTCCTCTCTTGCTTAAGAAATGCCATTTTGTTCTATAATTCTTTTAAATTTTCTCTCTTGCAGGAGATGTTGATTCTTTATGGAAAATTGAAAAGTTGAGGTCCGAATCGATGAAACAGCACACTCTTTTGAGTGGGTTTTCATGTGCCAAGGTATTCCATTTCCATCTTGTGTCAATTTATTCATATTACATGCTGTGTTTGGAAACATAAGTTGATTTTGAACTAGTATGATATGTAAATAAAAAAATTTAGGATCTCAAGTTTTTCACTTGTCTGATCTAGCATGTTTATGTATTTATGAGATAAACTTTTGATTTGAAATAGCTGGCTTAGACTTAGTTCCTTGGCTCCTTAAGCTATGATCCTCTGAAGTGCAAGAGAAAGGGCTGTTTAACATCCTAATACTATGACAGAAGAATGCTTATCTTTCAAATAAAGAAGTTTTTAGCAGCACTATTAATCTTATCATTACTCTCTATCAAAGCTAGACGCTAAGCTTTTGTGCTTTTGAGCTTTCTCCCAAGAAACCAAATAAGTATAGTTATATATTAAGCATGGGGGTAGGGAAATGATATTTATGCTGGTTAAATAAAGTAAACCTCTCTAGTATCTACTAGGGGTTGAAGGCTTTTTGCACTTGTATTGTGTGGTGGTGCAACAGTAGTTGTATGAATGAGATGTTTAGACAGCTAGCTAGTACTGCATGAATATAAAATGTTTATGACCTGCAGGGAGCATTTGGCAAATTTAACATTTTTCAGCAAACAAATTTTACTTGAAAGTGATGATATATGGGCACAGAGAGGGAATTTTGGTTTCACTTTTATTAATTATTTACTTCTGATCGTCTCTGCAGGGTTTTCTACTTGAACGTAAGCCCGAGAATGCTGCTGCAATCATTCAAGTTCTCAATCAGGTACTTACTTGCGTGTGGTCTAAATCTAAATTACGAGAGGAACTGTTGGAGCAAATACACTTGCTTTCTTTCCTTTTTTCTCTCACCAACGAAGACAAGTGAGCATATAGTTTACCTCCTCTTCAAATTAAGATGGAAATTAATCTGGAAAATTTACTTTTACCTTGTGTCAAGTTAGAAAATCTCATAAGAGAGCAATAACTGAGTCTTCTTGCAGAAGGGGTCAAGCGATAATGTCTGAATTTCCTGCCAAAGTTATAGGAAATGACCATAAAGTTTTGATTTGATGTATTGCCTGCCATCTATTGTTGTAGTCAGATGTGTCTGATAGTTTTATTTAGTTTCCTGAGCCTATGATATGACATTTCTAGCTGTTTCAAGTAAAATTGCTGGACAAATGGAGGGGACTAATCATTTGCTTGAGAATCCTATGAGCTAAGAAGCATGGATAGGGACACGTGACACGACACGGACACGCTAACATGTAATTTTCAAAAAATACAAGACACGACATGTGGAAGACACCCATAAAATATATAATTTTATATATTTATTATACATTATATATATAAATATATTATTCAAAGATAATAAAAAATGCAACATGACACTAATTCCTATAAATTTATATGGGATTTGTTTTGCTATTGTATCTTAAGTTGTTTTGTTCAAACTTATAATTAGTTTTACATGTGTCTAATCGATAAACATATTTGTTTAAGCGATTGACACGTGTGTCCTCAAGTGTCCAAAGAATGTCTAGGTCTTTAAAAAAATTTAAAAAATAGGACACGTTTTGAAGAATGTCGGACACGTGTCCTAAGAGTGCCCAAAGAGTGTCAGTGTCCGACACAGAAACGACACGGATACGTCACATTCTTCGAAGTGTCCGTGCTTTTTAGCCTATGAGGTTACAACTTACTGTTAAGTGGTCGAGTGTTGTGCTTTCTACAGGTTCCTTGATGTTCATTTCCTTGCATAATATGATCATAGTTAGGGGTGCAACTTGGGCGGGCTCAATCCGAGCAACCCGAGCCCAGCTCGAATTTTTTTAGGGTTTGGACAAAATATTTTCAAATTTGGTACGGGCTTGGGCAAAAATTCAGAAGCTCAAATTAAATTTGGGCGGGCTTAGACAAAGACGTCAAGCAACCCGAGCAACTCAAAACCCGAATTATACATATATAGATATATAAAAATATTAAATATATATATAAATTATTAGCCATTACATGATATTAAAGTAATTTATATTATTAAATCATATTGAATATATATTATATATACAAATAATATAAAATCTTATTTTTTTTCTTTTTATTTTCACTCATAAATTGTAAGGACTACTATAGTGACATCTCTCTTACATTATAGAAATTATTTGTTTTGATGGTATTAATGATTTTCTATAAAAATAATAATAATAATAATAATAATTGTATAAAGAGTCCAATTTTAATAATTTCATAGTGTAAATGCAAAAAAAAAAAAAAAAAACTGAAATTAATTTACAATTCGGGTAATTCGGACAACTCGGGCAATTCGGATTTAACTCGGGTCGGGCTTGTGCAGACAACCTCGGGTTACAATTCGGGCTTGGGCAGGTCTCAGCACAACTTGTGCTGGGCTTGGACAACCTCCTAACCCGACCGAACCCGCCCAAGTTGCACCCCTAATCATAGTTGCCGAATTTGAAAAAAGAAAAAGAGTAATGCTATACAAACCAACAAATTTTACGAACTTTTCTTAACAAATTTTACGAACTTTTCTTTCTTACATATGTGGCAGTTGAGTTGTACCAATCATATTATTCTTGTGGGTCCTGTTTGAAGTTTCATTAGCATGCCACTTCTGAGTATAAGAAGGTTGTAAAGCATTTTCCAACAAAAAATTAAAATGGTGAAGAGTTTAAATTTGTCCATTTTCCCTGGCATTATACATTCTCTGTTGAGTGGAGTGTCTTATAATATATGCGATGCAGACTCTATCTGATGCAAAGAAGCCTGGTATCATGATTGAACTTCAAAAGCTGGTCAGTGAGTGGCCTTCGGAGGTTATAAAGTGTCGAAAAGAGGAAGACAGGAAGGTACTGATTTATATTATTGTGCAGTTTCTGCTGAAAATGAGATTATGGATAGCTTCAAGATTTAAGATCGTCTTTGTTGCTAAAATCCGTCAAGTTAATTTGTTTGAAATTTGGTGATGTCTGCAAGGTTTAGCCTCAAGTATATGAGCAAACACTTTTCGGATTCGGACATAATTCACAAACCTAACTTCCTTCTGTTGCAACTATTATTAAAAGGAAATGTCGCTTGTGCAAATACCGTTTATTGTCTGTTGTCTTGTACAGGCACTGGCTGCTGCTTTACTAAATGATATTCCTGCCATGGTTAGTGGCCTACTAAACTTGGGCTTAGCGGTGAATGTAAACATGGAAGACCTAACCAAGAAAGAAGGTGTTCTCTGTTAAATTTTATTCAGCCGGGCAAGTTTAAGTTTTGACAACAAGTTTGAGTTTTGACAACCAGAAGTCGGACTCAATCTTTGCATGATACAGCAAAACATATGAGTTTTCTGTTAATGCTTCCACAGAGAGCACTCCGTCAAACCGTCCTGTTTCTATATGAGGAACCGCTTTCTTCAAGGTTTGATAACAAACCTTCCACACATGCTCTCAAGTAGTTCTCTGATTTTGGATGCATTTTGTCTATTCATTTAGTTCAATATACATTAATTAGTGAAAGTTGAAGCTATTAGGATGTAGTATTCATAAAAACAGTTGCAATTAGTGTATTGAGAGAGTGTCCATTGTTCTCGACATGGAGCATGTTGTGTTTCTTTTTATCTTTTTGGTACATGTGCCTTGTTTTTGTTTTGCCCTAGGGAGTCCTAGTAACAGTACAATTTTCACATCTTTGTATCGTCAGGGACATTGTTATCACTGCTTTTTTCTTGTACTCTTATATTGTCAAGTATGCAGTTTATTTGTTCTTCCATTTGTTTGTTTGTTTTTTTTTTAATTCAGTTATAATATTTTTTATTGTAATATTTCTTACATTTCCCCCCTTTTTATGGCAGAAAATTATTCCAGCTGTTTATTATTATAGCATCTGTTAACGAAGGATATGATATTTATTTATTTATTTGTTCCTTTTTATGGTTAGAATTCTAAATTAATTTTTTTGGGTATGTTTTAGAATTTTACTTTTTTTTTTTTGAGAATCAATTTTTCTGATACACTTAAAGCCTTCCTGATATTATAATTGCATTTAGTGGAATTCTTTTAACATTTAAAATGTTCATTCTTTGTCATCCCTCAAAAACTAAAAATTAAAGAAATAAATAAATAAAACAAAAGTCTCTTTAATATTATTCCTAACTTAAAAAATTCAATGGTTTAGTCATTTTTAAAGTTTTTTTGGTTGTATAATTTGTTTGCAAGAGTAGACCTTTTTCACAATAAGACTTTAAATTTTTTTTTTAAATTTGTTTTCAAACGAGCCTAAAACTATAAACAGCCAAACCACTTTAGGCCAAGTTTGGCATGAAGTTAAAAAATTAAAAAGTTAAAAAATTATTCAAAAAGTTAAAAAGTTATCATTATTTATCAAAAATTAAAAAGTATGGTTATATAATTCCAAATTTTAATTTTTCTCTATATACTAATTTATACAATTTTTTAGTACATATTTTTTTTATAAAAAGTCAAAAAATTAACCCAAATAATCATATTTTTTTTTTCAACTTTTTAGTTTAAAAAGTTAAAAAGTACACTTATTTAGAACATTCCAAACAACTCCTAAATGTTACACTTGCCATGTCACAGATACCGCTGTAATATATTATAATTTTATAATGTTACACTGGGGTGATGGTACTTTTTAATTTTTTTACAAATTTTTTAGTTTTAAGAATTGTATAATAATTTAATTCTTGTTTTTGGGCCAACATAAATTTTTGGACAAATTATACTAACAATCTTTATAGTTTGAGACTCGTGTCACTTTGACTTTTCAATTGTGACACATTTGACCCTGAATTTTGAATATTGTTCCAAATAAGGACAATTGAAGATATCATTGTTTAATTTCAAGGGTAAAATTGTCAATTTGATAAAATATAAACTAATTTGATAAAAATAAATGTCAATTTTTTCTTGTAAATTTTTAAAAATTATTTCTGCCACCAAGATAAAATTATGTAAAATTGATAAATCATTTAGACATTTATTTTTATTTTTTTACCAAATTAATTTTTATTATGTGTTTGGATAATGATCATGTAATGAGTGGTTGTTAGGATTTTAATTTGTATACTATTTTTAGTTTTGGATTTTTTTTGATTTAATGGATTGGTTTAATAATAATATCAAAGTTATCGTTATATTTGATGTTTGGAAAAATATAAACTAATTTAATGAAAATAAAAATAACCACCATTACATGATCATTATCCAAACACATAATAAAAATTAATTTGGTAAATAAATAAATAAACAAATGTCTACGGAATTTATCAATTTTACATAATTTTTTCTTTAGTGGGTAGAAATAATAATTTTAAAAAATTTAAAAATATTTTTTTGATATTTATTTTTGTCAAATTAGTTTATATTTTATCAAATTGATGATTTTGTCCTTAAAATTAAATAGTGATATCTTCAATTGTCCTTATTTACAACAATATTCAAAATTCAAGATCAAATGTATCACAATTGAAAAATTAAGGACCAAAATGATACAAGTCTCAAAATTTTTTTTTTTTTTTTTTGAACAAACAAGCCGCAAATTATAAGGAACATTAATGTGATTCGCCCTAAATTTTTCAACAGAATAATAGACATTGGTTAGCAATGCCTGTACAATTCTTTTTTTTTTTCATGATACATATGAAAAATGTACAATTATTTTAAAAATTTGAATAAATGATCTAAGAATACTTACCAGTTGACAAAATGGATTAGCATATATATATGAATAGCAACTGTATTTTTTTACTCCGTTAAATGAATTCTTTTATCAAATGAATTCTTTGTATGCTATATGTAAACAATCAAATATCCAAACAGCACCTTATGCCAAAACTATACCATACCAAAAAACAAATTTAATTTTTAATCAGAATTTAATTATAAATTCAGTATATCTCTCTTGATCTTCCCAACGTCGTCTCCATCACCGCCCACCACAGCCGTGACGCTGACCTCCAACCGCCGCTGCTGGTGGTGCCCGCCGTCAACCAAAAAAGTCGCCGCCAACACCTCCGCCTCGTGCTTATCAAACACCTCCAAAATCTCCGTCGCCAAATGCCGCCGGCAAACCAACCGAATCCCGAAAAACACCACCCCGCCACCCGAGACCGTCACGTCGACGGAGGAGTTCCGGCTTGCGCAATGAGTCGCCCCCATTGATTCCGGCAACAATGTCTTCTTCATCAGGTTCTCCAACCTCTCTCTCTCTTTCTCAAGTCCCTGAATGTATTCAATTGTATCCCCAACAATTTTCTCTCTCGTAGCCTGCAATTATATGTATATATATATAGAGAGAGAGAGAGGTAAAATTATACATATATATGAATTTGAATTTGAATTGGAATTTTGAGATTAGTGATAATTGAAATGGAACCTTGGGGAGGAGATTGGGGACGATGGACTGAAGAACAGAGAACTTCTCCGTCATTTTCTCTCTCCTCTTACGCTCTTTCTGGATGTTCTCGATCTCTGTTGCTTTTGCTCTGCCTCTCTTTCTCGAGCTCGAACCTTTCTCATCAATGGCGGTTCCACATACCGGCGAGAGCTCCGTTAATGGAGGAATTACAGAGTCACTGTAACCCTCCATCGTACTCAGAAGCAATCTACTTATTCTCTTCTCTTCCTCTTCTTCTTCTCTTTTTATCTCCTTCATGTCAAACTGTTAGCACATATATATTTATAGAGAGAGAGAAAGTGGTGGTTCGCGGCGGCGGGTGGTGGCTGAGCAAAGTGATCTTCGGTTCCTGTTAAGGAAACTGTTGTACAGTTGCACTATACGCATACACACACATGTATACATATACCGTGTGTGTGTGTGTGTGTGTGTGAGAGAGAGAGAGAGAGAGGTAATGAAGTGTGCATGTATATATTGTCTACATGTTTTCTGTTGGATATTCACCGTCTGATTGTTAGCGTGATTAGACATACCGACTGTCCAACGATTGTGATCTTATTGTGAAATGATGTAAAATTTGCAGCCATTGTGTATGATTAAGGTTTTAAATCAGAGCCATTGGATTATGTGGAAAAGGTTGAGGTACACAGTTCCATGTGTGGGGAGGACCACACCTAATTAGGACCCATGAAACAACCACATGTTGGCGGGCGAGTACTTGGGCTCTAGCAAGCATGACAGTTGACACGTGTCACGAGCATAGTGGTCTGGACCACTAGTACACATGTGGGCAATTATTCTGTATGGATACGATAGGAATTATATCCTAGGGTCAAACTACATGTACACCGTCGGATTCAGAGTGCTCTTATTATGATTGAGGATCAAAAAAACATAGGGAGGGCTTGTGTATTAATGTATGGGCTGGGCTTGTGTTCGGTTGATTGTGGACCGAATCAACCCTGTTCGGCCTGTAAGTTTATCATAAACTCCGCGTTGATAAAATAATTTTTTCAATTTTTAGAAGTTTAGATTATTAATTTTTTTTAAAAAAATTAGATTGATTCAACAATAATAATCATATGCTTTAACTATATTTGGCAAAATATTTTCTTTTTGAATTTGATAAATTTAGTAACACTTAGCGTTGCTTGTTGTATAGATTCACGGATGACAGGTTGGAGGACTTCATGGGGCTTAAAATTTTTTAAAAATTATTAAGATCATGCTACTCGTTTAACTTTTTAAAAACAAATGTGAGCTAATTATAGAATTATAAATGTCTATTAATTTGATTTTTTATATGAATAATTTATTTGATGAATATTATAATATGAACAATTTTGATTATCAAAAAAAGGTTTGGGACGATGGAGCCTCACAGCGTCAAAGCTAGAATCCCTCATCCATAGATTCACACAGTACCAAAAAAAATCGTTGACATAGATTCACATGCTACTAAAAAAAATCGGTGAGACGGCCACATACAAAAATTAGAGAAATTTACCACATTATAGAGTTCCATATTATTTGACACTAAAGGTGAAAACAAAAAATCAAAAAAAAAAAAGATTATATGAAATTAATTAACCATGTGACAATGACATTTTAGTACACACCAGCCTTATGTCACACCTTCACTCAACCTAGACACAAAGCAAAACAACAAATATACATGAAACAACAATGCTAACTGGCTCGAAAATTCATGGCTCAAATGGCTCGAAACACCTAAAACGACGTCGTTTTGGGTGTAAAATAACGTCGTTTTGACACATTCGAGCCATTTGAATCACAAAAATTCAAGCCAACAAACATTTGGCTAGATAAAAAGGGTCTCCAACACTACACAACACAATACAACAATGACATTTTAGGACACACTAGCTTTATGACATACCTTCACTCAACCTGGACACAAAGCAAAACAACAAATATAGAGAAAAGGGTCTCCAACACTACACAACGCAACCAACATTATTACTTATATTTCTTGTGGAGGTTCAAAGCAGCTAGCCCAACCAACAACATATATGCCACTGAGCCTAGTAGAGACGCCACAAGTGCGGCGGAAAGCTGGTGGCAGAACTTGTCGAACACGTTGCATACCTTGTTCCACTGCACGTGCGAGTTGCCCTGGTAGCCGATGACCCCGACGGCACTGGCTGCTCCAATGCCGGAGAAGAGTAGAGCCACCATGAGTAGGTCAAGGACTATGATCATCATTGTCAAGCCTTTGTTTCCACTCTTGGTTGCTACCAATGTGAGGACCAATGAGAGTGCAGCATATGCACATGCTATGGCATTTGTCACCATAAAATACCTAACAAATCAACAACAAAAAAAGATGTGAAATTTTACTGGACTTACTTGGCTACTTGCCAAACAGAGACTAAGATATCATATTAGACGACCGGAAAAAAAAAAAAAAGAATTTTGTTTTGAGAAAAATTAGAGATCATGAAAATTTTTTTATGAAAATGATCATGAAAGATTTATGATCTTTGGATTACCTTGATTAATGTGTAGTGCTTAATTCTAAGTGTAATCCAAGTGTCACAAAGCTTTCATGATTATTTTCATGAAAGATTTTTCATGATACCTAACATTGCTGTTTTGTTTTTATGATCACGGTAGCAAATGTGGGCAGTAGAGGTGAAATAAGAACAAAGACTGTCCTCATATATCATTTATTTTTGAATAATACAATATGTATCAATTAATATACTAATTATTATATTAATAAATGATGTAACATAATTTTAGAGATTTTAGATATTTGTAAATTGTATAATAGGTAAATTAATAATAATGATATAATACTAATTGATATACTAATATATACATTAATTGATACATACTGTTTATTTTTTTCAATTCTTATCAGATCTGTATTTTAAAATTATTGACAGAAAATTAAATGAAAGGGGTTGCTCAAAGTTAGGGGTGAGCATGGTCCGGATTGGGATAAAACCAGGATCAATCCGTTATCTACGGTTCTTAAAAAATTGGAACCAATCCAATCCGTTTAAATCATGGAACCAATCCGAACCAATCCATTTAAATACGGATTGGATCGGTTTAGGACCACGGATTCACATAATTAAATAACAAAAAAATATATATAACACTTTAATTTTATAAAAATATAAATATAACTTTATATTAGTTCCACAATAGCAACATATTTTTCTATAATAACGACATACTGTTCTAAAATTTAAACAACCATAAGAAAACGGGTTTCACTATAAGTATTTAAACCATTATAAATTAAAACTAAAAATCAACAAACAAAAGTAATAAAAGAAGATATTATACGGTTTTAGATTTGAGTTTAGATTTTATATAGAATTAAGAGAAGATACTATGGGGGAGAATGTATAATAAAAATATAAACTTTTTGTATACGGTCCGGATCGGTTCCAATCCGAAACCGTAGAGTTCAATCCGGAACCAATCCGTAGACTACGAATTTTTAATTCTTCAATCCGAAATCGAACCGCGAATTCAAAAAACCAATTCAAACTTATCGGATTAGACTAAACTGAATCGAATTACGAATTTCACGAATTACTTGCTCAGCCCTACACAAAGTCATTAATGTTGACGCGAAAGTATGGGCAAATTCAATAGCCCACACCATTTATATATGAGAAGATACACAAAGATCTTTTTCTTTTTCTTAAAAAAAATTAATTAATTAATTAATTTTTAAACTTGAACGTGTATTATTTTTGATTTCAAACATTAAATTCGTATCTGTCTAGGGTGTGAAAGGAGTAAAATTAAAAAAAAAAAAAAAAATTGGGATAGAAAAAAAATTATTTATGAAATTTTTTTTTGTCAAAAAAAAAATAAATAAATAAAATGTCAACCAAGGATAGTGTCATATGGACAAAGTATTAACACTGAAAGAATCTTTTTTCTCTCTTTTTAACGCGCGCGCGCACATATATATATATATATATATAGAGGTAATATCATATATAATTTTAGGAAAATGATTTGTCTCCCTAAAAAAATCCCCCTTAATCCCCCTAATGCCCAAAACGACATCGTTTTGGGCAAATTTTTTTTTTTTTTGCCTTAGTCTGAATTTTAGAGGGATTAGGGGGCCAAAAATTAAGACTCCCTAACATGGCCCATAATTTTGTTTGTTGCCCATTTTAGAGTGAAGACATGCGGACCCATGTTAATAAATGTGAGTTAAACCACTCATTTGTGTATATAAATAAATAAAAAAATACAATTATTTATAGTATTATCCGTTAATGTGTAAAAAGACAAAAAAAAAATCATAAATAAAGAAAATTTTAAAAATTAATACAAACCTACCGATGTGTACAAATAACAACGCCGTTAGGCACATTAATATTTTGTTTGAAGTTTGAATTTTTGAAAGTAAAATAAAAAAGAAAAAAAATTGTACTTTATTTCTCTCTTTCCATGTATATGTTAAAAAGAAGTGCATTCATCAAACCTCAAATCTTAGCACTAATATCGGGAAATTTAAGAACATATTGCTTTTTGCAAACTATGGGTCTCAAGTTTTGAGGGAAAAAAAAAAAAAAAAAAACTGATACAGCCCTTGATCAAATAAATAAGCTCACTCTCAATTCATGTAGTTTATGTGATAGGATTTTGATTATCAAATGATGGGTCTTAAAAAAAAAAAGCAGAAGAAGAAGAAAGAAACTCATAGTGCATGACATGAAAATTTTCACAGGTATTGGGGACTGCAATAATTTTCCACCACCATATAATAAATTGGATTTCGTTAATGTGTGATTTTAGACTACATTTATTGAATTTTTTTAAGAAATTTAAAATAATTATATATTATGTATGAAATTGCACATGTTAAGAAGATCTTAAAAAATTAAGTACTTGTGATCGTAGCTTTGTTTTAACAAAATAGAATTAACTCTATTAGTCAAAATGCCTGCATTCCAAAGTTCGATACCTTCCCTCCCTGGGCTATGGAGCAAGGATTCTCTCCTTGAATCCTCTTCTTGGCTCCCTACTTGGTAGGCCATTGGGCCCATTTTTTGATCCAATTTTTGGGTCTAATTTCGATAATTCAAACTATTCACATTTTAAAATTTATCATGTATATCATACCTATAAAAAATCAAGTCGATCGGATATCGAAAACCACATGAACTAAAAGGTTTATTGAATAATACAACTGTTTATTAAATTTTTTTTAATAAATAATTTTTAATTTTTCTGATATCTGATCAATTCAATTCTCTATAAATATGATATATATGACAAATCTTAAAAATATAAACGGTTTGGACCATTAAAATTGAACCTAAAAGTGAGTCCAATAACCCATCAAGTAGGGAGGCAAGGGGAGGATCCAAGGCTTGCTCTAGGCTATGGCCTCAGATATGTGCCAAAACAAAGATTATATCATCATTTTGACAAAGAAAAAACTTTTAAATACACATCTAAGAAAGAAAGGAATAGGGTTTGCAAAGCAAGTAATTTAAAAAGCGAAAGAGGAACTTTGAGTGTGTGTGTGTGTGTGTGTGTGTGTGTGTGTGTGAGAGAGAGAGAGAGAGAGAGAGCTCACACAAAGGCAGACATGTCATGCCACAGAGCAGTAACAGGAACATTCAAGGGTGGGAGAGTAGAGACCACAGTGATAGGAACAACCTTAGTCTGCTTATCTAACCCGACCATTATTGCAGCCACCAGAGTGAGTGCTAATGCCAAAACCCTCAATCCCAAGTCTGAACCCCTCACTGTTGTTTTGTTCACCACCTTCATTGTCCCTCCATTGCTGCTTTCCATCACCACCACCACCACCACCACCCACCAAAAAGAAAAGCTACAAAGAAAATGAACTTCTAGACTGAGAAAGACAAGGATGAGGGAGGAACTTATGTATCTATATGCATATATATACAAAGAGAGAGAGATATGATTTGGCAAAAAAATAATTTATGTATCCGCAATACGACATTGCCTAACTAATGTGATGTAACTTTTCAATCGTGTCAAAAGTGAGATATAACTTGATTTTTTAGATTTATTTATTTATTTTTAAACACATAGGGTGTTTGGTAACATTTACGTTTTCAGTTTATATTTATAAAAATTTTATAAAGTGATTTTTGTTTATTTTTTGTTTATTTTTAGAAAAACATAAATTACAAACGCGTTTGGTAATTGACAAAATGTTTAAAAAAAATTTAAACTATAAAAAAGAGTGAAAAATGACAAGTGGCTGCAAGTGGCGGCAGAAGACGGTGGTAGAAAGTGGTGACGATCGGTGGTGGGTAGCTAGTGGCGGGTGGGTGGTGGTGGTGGGTGGGTGGGTGACGGTGGCGGGTGGTGATGGCAGGTGGGTGGCGGATAGCGAGTGGTGGTGGGTGGTGGCGGGTGGGTGGTGGTGGCGAGTAGGTGGCGGGTGGTGGTGGTGGCGGTGGATGGATGGGTGACGGTGGCTGGTGGTAGCGAGTGGATAGTGGTGGTGGTGGTAGCAGGTGGGTGGCGGATGGCAGATGGCAGATGGTGGTGGGTGGTGGCAGGTAGGTGGTGGGTGGTGATGGTCGGTGGGTGGGTGACAGTGGCTGGTGGTGGGTGGTAACGAGTGAATGGTGGTGGTGGCGGGTGGCAGGTGGTGGTGGCCGGTGGGTGGCGAATGGCGGGGTAGTGGTGGGTGGTGGTGGTGGTGGTGGTAGGTAGGTGGGTGACAGTGACGGGTGGTAGCGAGTGAGTGGTGGTGGTGGTGGGTGGTGGATGGTGGCGGTGGCAGGTGGGTGGCGGGTAGGTGGTAGGTGGTGGTGGCGGGGTGAGTGGCAGGTAGCTGGTGGTGGTAAGTGGCTGGTGGTGGCAAGTGGTGGATGGTGGTAGCAGGTGGGTGGTGAGTGGTGGTGGCAGGTGGGTGGCGAGTGGTGGTGGCGGGCGGTGGATGGTAGTGGCGGGTGGTTGGCAGGTGGGTGGTGGGTAGTGGTGGTGGCGGCGAGAGATGGGTGGTGGTGACGAGTGGATGGCAGGTGGGTAGTGGCTGGTGGGTGGTAGTGGCGGGTGATGGGTGGTGGTGGCAAGTGGGTGGTGAGTGGTGGTGACAGGTGGTGGTGGGGGGTGGGTGGTGGTGACGGAAGACGGTGGCGGAAAATGGTGTCGGGTGGTGGCTAGTGGTGGGTTGTAAAAAAAAAAACTCAAAACTCAAAACGAAAATATATTTTTTGTGTTTTTATTTTTTGGCCAAATTTATAAACTGAGACCACTGATTTATAAATCAAAAATTTTACCAAACAAGTTTTTATTTGAATTTTTTAAATTTTTATAAATATAAACAGAAAACTGAAAACGTAAGTGTTACCAAATGACAACATAGTGTATATATATCTAACCTACTCCTAAAAAATAGAAAGAGGAGTTATTAAACAACAATTATTACGGGTGATTAGTTATACAGCTGGAAGCTAAAGAAACCCTTTACCAATCCACCTAACCTCTCATACATGATAGGCAAGTCATATCATTAAGTTAAAAGCCTGTCAATTATGAAATGCTAAATATTTAATCACATCAAATTTTAATTTTACTTTTTACCACACGATTCATCAACTCAGCTACATGAAATATCTATATATGAAATAGTTTCTCATAGTTTGAACCAATGTGAGGGTGAGCTGTGAAAGGGTGGGTGTAACTTGGCTCTGTTAGGAAACTTTGTCTAGGAATGGGGTTGCAATAAACCACCAATAGGTTCTATTTTTTAGATTTATTACCCATTAAATTTTATTGATAAATTTATTAAGTGATAAAGATAAATTTATCAGTCTTTTATTTTTATAAATAAATTTATAGTGATAAATTTATCAATCTCCTTTTTTTATAGTGTTAAATTTATTAGTTAGGACCTGTAGGTAAATAAATTTAATTAATATGACTGATTGGTAAGTACCCCCAATATATATATATATATATATGAGTAGTTGATTGACATTAAATGCATATAGATAGATGTTTGAGGAAATGGGCTTGCGATGCTTTGGGTTCACATCTGCTCTGGACAATTGGGTTGACTATTAGGAGTCAATTTGTTCCGCCTTACTAGGGAAACTTTTTGAAAGAAAAATCCCCATTTGATTTGATATTTTAGCATTTTTGTTGTAATTCTAAATTAGAAAATTATTTCTCGTTTGCTAACTATTTTAATTAAAAAATTAAAAAGTTATTAAAAAATCAAAAAATTAATAACTCGTATCAAAAAGTCAAAATTTCATTTTCTCTTTACTTTTTGCATATTTTTCATAAAAAGTCAAAAAATTATCTCAAACATATTAATTTTTTTTACATCATATTTTAGTTAAAAAATCAAAAAATTACTAAAAAATCTGTTCCCAACGAGGATGTGGCACCTTAATTGTATTTTTTCACATCAAATCATGTTTTAGAATGAAGGCGTTGAGGTGGGGTTTGACTATTTTTTCAGTAGTTTTTATTCTTTCTTTTCACTAATTATTTTTTAAATTTTAAAAAATTACAATAAATTTTACAAGTTAACGATAATTATACTAATATCTCTTTTAGTAAGATCAACGTGATTATAACTCATATAAATCATTTGTAGGCACAAGATTAAATAAAAATAAAATAAAATAAAATTTAAGAAGCCGTTTTAATTATGCTAAGTAAAACTTGATGTATGTTGGTATAATTTACCCATTGTTTTGAGTTTTCTACTTTTTTTTCAGAGCGAAAAATTT
This sequence comes from Camellia granthamiana, assembly GCA_036172215.1. Taxonomy (NCBI): domain Eukaryota; kingdom Viridiplantae; phylum Streptophyta; class Magnoliopsida; order Ericales; family Theaceae; genus Camellia; species Camellia granthamiana. The sequence continues at coordinate 98,426 of JAXFYN010000490.1, forward strand.
CTTTAAGAAATTGTTGCAATTTAGCAGATGTTTAACCAAAAAAAAAATGAAGGTTTAAATTTTAAGTATCACAATTTTATCAACAATAATATGATAGGTTATGTGTCAATTTTTAATTTATCACAAATTTAACCCACGGAAAACTAGCTCTCTTGCCATGTTATCACGAGTGAATTGTAAATATTAATTTATGAATATCTCACTTGTTTCTCTTTTTTTGTAGGTAGAAAATTTGAGTGAAAACCTTATTTATTTAACAGTAAATATGTCTTTGCTAAATGTGTAATTTTTTTTGGAAGGGATTAAAATAATGAAAAAAGAGTTATTTGAGCCAAACCAAACACATCCCAAATCCTCAAAGTGAACATGTCTGTTAAGTGGCCACACTATTGGGAAATTCTATTTCCACACACCTACATATCTCCATACACATTATTTCTCAGTACATACATTTATTAATTTGAATATTAATTATTTTTCTCAATCCACACAATACATATTCAATTTTACCTTTTACTCATACTATTGTATACACACCAACCACTCCTTCCACACACTTGTTAAGTAGGCCACTGCAGACTTGTTGAGCAATTCGAGAGCTCTTTGGCACCGCATGAGCACAACCTCCAAGGCCTCTTTCTTCACGCGAAGCCGATCCTTATCCGACTCAACAATGACCTCCATAATCCTAACAATACATACAAATATATATATGTAAGAATATATAGTCACAAAATATATGTATATATAGTATATAATGAAGTACAGGGAACCTCTTTCTCTCTCCTTTTTTGTTTTTGTTTTTTTGCTCGAATCCTAGAGAGAGAAGATTGTTGTGCTGTTATGTTTTCATCATTTGTGAGCTTGTTTTGTTTGAGAGGTGTGAAGGACTTGTGGTTTTGTGTTTTTTTTTTGTCTTTTGTTTTTTGTTTTCATACAGTGTTTTTGTTTTGTTCGGTGATGGCATAAGTGAGAGTAGGTGTTTGCTTGTGAAACTTACAAAAACCAAATATAATGTAATAATTCAGCATTAGTTATCCGATTAAAAATCGCAAAAGAAAACAAAAGTTATGTATAAAAAAAACTAACATTTTCATCATCAATAGAGTATAAACCTAGAGATTAAAGTAACATGAGAGTTGTTATGAGAGTATTTGTTGGCTACATATTTTGTAAAAGCCAATTACAATTCGACACGTGGCAGAATAGGGGTATTATGGGAAGAAGATTCAAGTCTTTGATCCCGGTCGTACACGTGGCAATGAATATTGGTTCTTATGTGATCTGAGTAGTACTAGATCAGTAAGGAGATACAAGGTGACGTGGCTTCAACGGTTGCTCATATTCAAATTCAAATACAAGAGGGAAGCTTAACTGCAAGTGATGGCATAGTGGAACTACTTCTAAGGCAGCATGATTGACGATCATGGAGGAGCAGTTCGACGGTTTGAAGTGTAGTTCGAAGGTCATCCTTGACAAGTATAAATAGCGGGGAAGCCCCCAGAAAAAACCCCCAGACTCAGATCATACAAACCAGTCTTTACTTCATATTTATCTTTCCAGTTTTACATTTCCTGCACTTTAAATACCTGTTCTTTAAATACCCGCACTGTACTTCGATTCATAGGAGTAGTTTCAAGTAGATTCAAGTAGGCTGTTGCTGTAAACCTCTTCGAGGCTGAGTTTGGACCATTATAAGTGTTCATCTTAATAAAATACTTCGATTGTTCTTCACATTAAACTGTTATTTCTCTTAATTTCTCCTAAGTCAAGCCACCAGTAAAAGTCCTCTTCATTGAGGCTGAAAGAACTACAACACAATCGTCTGATAATTGGTTGGCAATTATAATTTCTGTAAGGACTAATTGATCCTTACTGGCACGCTCACATTCACTAAAATACCCTTCGAAAGCCAAAAAGCCAACATATATTTTTGGCACGCCCGGTGGGACCTGTTAAAATGGCTAGACGAAGACGACAAGGAGAAAATGAACGTCTGGAAGAAGGCGTAGAAGGAGAGGTAGAAATACCTAATCTAGAGGATAATGTGGTAACACATCCTGTGGAAACTCCTATGTTATCAGAACCTATGGTCGAACAGACCAGTACTTCTGGACAAGAACCATATGTTCATAATATTGGACGAAACCAAGGAATTGGACCATCCACTGTTCCATCTACTCAGCCAACAAATTCATGGGATGGCTTAGTAGATGCTATGGGACAACAATTAATGAACACAATGGAAAGGTGGGCAACATCCTTTTTGGATCGAATGAATAACCACCAACCAACAAACATAAGACACACAGAGGAAGTTTTAAATGTCCCTCAGCAAAGATTGGCTAGAGATAAACAGCCTATGCAAGTTAATGGACAATCTAATGGTCAAACTAGTACTCAGAACTATGAGAGACCATCACCTCAATCTTGGTATGAACCCATTTCGAGGCCTGTAATAGGCCAAAATGCCTCAGTACTCAACAATGAAGCCACACAAGTTGGTGGATCTGGCCAAGTATAAGAAACTGGCATAAGAATGGTAACTAATCCTATGTTCGAAGCCATACCTGGCACTAGGGGGCATAATAATCCCTTGTTCGAATTTATACCCGGGGGGTTGGAAGGTTTTCCTGTAAATGGAAGGGACACAACACCTGTTCCAGCACCTTTCGCAGGTCCTTTCGCAGGACAGGCTCAAAGGGGTTACCCATACCCCCAACAGCAACCTGCACCACAGGGGCAACCAGTCCCAAATATACCACTTTATGGACCAAGAGGACCACAGGCGCAAGTTTGTCCACCAAACCCTGTGTTTGTCCCTCCCGTAATGGTTCAACAAGCACAAAATATGGTCCCTAGGGACCAAATTGCTGATATTGTTAGGGAGATGTGTGGACCGATGGCTCGGGGGGTCCAGACTCCTGTATATAGAAAACCATACCTAGAATGGGTAGATAGGGTACATGAATACCCAAGAGGATTCAGAATACCGGATTTTACCTTATTCTATGGAACTGGAAATCAGTCAACAGTAGAGCACATTGCCAGATTCGCTGCTCAGTGTGGTGAATTCACTAATCATGATTACATGAAACTGAGATTATTTCCGAATTCTCTAACTGGGGGAGCATTTGTATGGTATATCAACCTTACACCTGGCTCCATTCAAAATTGGCAACAAATGGAAGAGGCATTTCATGCCCAATTTTTCCAGTCGGAGCCAGAGGTTTCTATGGCAGACTTGGCAAGATTGAGTCAAAGGCCTGAAGAAAAGGCCACTCAGTTTATTGCCAGATTTAAAAGGGCTCGAAATAAATGTAGGGTCATCCTTCCAGAGCCAGAATTTGTAAGATTGGCTCAAAACGGTTTAGAGTTCAGGCTTCGAAAGAAGTTTGACTCAACTAAATTCAGGGATTTGGTCGAACTGACCTATAAGGTGTCTCGATATGAAGCATTACTAGAGGAAGAACAAGATCGAAATAATGCTTCGTATAAGACGTATTATAGAGATCCCAATTATGAGATCGATGCAGCAGAGATTGTGGGTAAAGAACCTGCAATCTGTGAAGCATTAATTCATAAGGATACAACCATCGACCAGCAGTTTAAAAAGAAAAACTTTCACAGAAAGTACTCTTTCGATTTAACAAAAGCAGATGACATTTTTGATCATTTGCTTGCAGCAAATTTCCTTAAGTTACCAAAAGGAGTAAAACTGCCATCTCCAGATGAACTTAAAGGAAAAGCATACTGTAAATGGCATAATTCTTGGTCTCACTCGACTAAAAACTGCATTGTTTTTCGAGACAGGATCCAAGAGCAAATTCGGAAAGGTAGTTTGAAGTTCCCAGCCAAAACAGAGAAGGCCATGGGGATTGACAGTAACCCGTTTCCAGAAGTTGGAGAAAGCGCGGCTAATGTGGTTGTTCCAAACTTTCAGAATTTATCTCTGCAGGAATTGGAAGAAGTCAATGTGCAAATGCATATTGCCAACCAGACAACTGCCAAAAAGGAGACTAGGAACCCACCAGTCATTGGACAAGGTTTCTCACATCAGAAGGAACACTCTGATGAAGAAGTACTGGATGACGATTCTTTGGAAGCAGCAGTAATGCAGAGGATGTGTCCCAGATGTAGACTAAGCTACAAATGGTTGAAGGGGCTTCCAGTTGACGGTAAGCAATATTACAGGGACGTTCAGAGGCGTCCTAAGTCAACCAACGCTTACAACAAAAGGCCGTATCCGGCTGGTGACAGGCAGCGACTACCAATGGTTGAGCCTGCAATGGACAGGATGCATGCTAAAGGCAAAAGGCCCTTACATGAATCTAAGCCACCCAATTACTACAGAATGGAGAGTTGCCATGCTGAAAGAAGACTGGAGAGGGGCTCATTTCATGGGAATAAAGCCAGGGATTGGCTTCCTAGACCAGCTTCACGCAGGACAGAAAGTGATTACCTTCACCAAAGGTCTGAATCGGGCTCAAAGCATGAGGTCAGAGCCAACCACGTACCTTCACAGCCAGCTTCGAAGACGGCTTCGAAGGTCGAAAAAGGCAGCTCAACATCTAAGTCAGCAAGTTCGTGGGTACCTGGAGTCCCAGACTGGTTTGTAATGCAAAGCAAACCTAAGGAACTGCCTGTTCGAAGAGATGTTGGAATCCAAGGCAGGATGATCAAGCCTCCTTTGGTGGCTCCGAACAACTGGGTGTTGTTGAAACATCCAAAGACAAAGGAACCAAATATGGTTCCAGTTATTTCCAGATCACAGAGGAGGAAGATTAAGCGCAGGTACACCCAGTACCAGCAAGATCTGAAAGAAAGTGGGGAGAGTTCTTCATTGGTCAAGGCAGAAGGAAAGAAAACTTCGAAGTCAGAACATACTCCAAAACCGACCCTACAAAGCAAAGTGGTTTGTAGCAGAGAACAGTTGGCCCAGGTTCATTCTGAACTAAAGGCCAGAGAGAAGTCTAGTTTGGCAGGGCTGGAAAAGGTTCTGATGGAAAGTGATAGCGAAACAGAAGAAGAGATTGGCATGAGCCAAAAGAAGGAAATGATAGAAGAGGAAATGTTCGAAGCCTTTATGGCTGAGCAAACATTCCTGACTGAAGAACCAGTTGAGAAGGATCCTTCGAAGGGATCAGTTAGCAATGAAATGCCAGAGTGCAGCATGGAGGATGCTGTTGAAGTCACTGGGCAAGGTAGCCAAGGGAAAGAGAAGGCACAGCCAGTCATCCAATTTGGCTCATTTCCGCCAGTGTCAGTCAATATGGTACACATATTGCCTCATGAGTTCCAGGCTGAAGACGAGAGCCAAAGTGACCAAGACATGGATCCAATTCCTGTCTCCAGTGAAGAGTCACAAGTGAGCATGGTACAGGATGCTTCTGGATTGGCTATTCCAATGGAAACTGAGTGTGAAAGCGAGGAAGAGGTGAGCATTAACCTCTCATATCCTTTTGAGTATCCTTCGAATTCCATGACCCAACATGTCAAGCCTTTGTAGATCAAGGCTTTCTTCGATGGGATACAGCTGAACCGAGTCCTAATAGACAATGGGGCAGCGGTAAACTTATTACCAAAATCTTCTTTGAAGAAGCTAGGGAAAAAGAATCCCAGGTTGATCCCTACCAGCACAACCATCGCTGGCTTTGCTGGAGATAAACAGATGGCTCAAGGGATTTTACCCATTAATTTGAGTGTTGGAACTAGGGACTGTATGACAGCATTCTTTGTAATCGACAGTAATGCTAAATACAATGCCTTGCTTGGGAGAGACTGGATCCACACTAACAAATGTGTGCCTTCCTCTTTGCATCAGAAAATCATGATGGCTTTGGGCAATGGAGAAACAGAGGAGATTGATGCAGACCCCCAACCCTTCATAGCCTGTGCAGACTTTGCAGAGGCCAAATTGTATATTGAGGAAGTAACACCGCTTAGTATACTGAGGAAAGCTGATGGCTCAGCCGAAGTGACGGCTGATGAGGAAGTAACACACCTGAAGCACTTGGTTCAAGAGAGTGCTGATGAAGAGATTGTCGTTAAAGATGACAATGATGCCTGGTTGTAGGCAAAGGAATGAAGAACAAGAAGCCAGGTCTTTGGCTCTGGTTAAATTCTCACCATTGGATGTAAAAGCGATAGTCCAGAGAGTACAGGAGCAAGAAAGAGAAGCCATGATAGTTGGCTGTAAACAAGAGCAGCAACAGGTCAGAATTCTGACCCTTGGGAAATACTGTGCATTGGACATTGAGACAAAAGTCCAGGAGATACAGGAAGAGGATGCCTTATGGACAGATTTTGTCTATGAGGAGGAGGGTAAAGATGTTGAACTAAAGAACCTAAAAGCAGAACAAGGTGAGAAGATTACTTCGAAGGTAGAAGAAACTAGAGAAGAAGCTTCGATAAGTTCTCAAACGCAAGACCCCTTAGAAGAAGTAAATCTAGGGGAAGGTTCCATACAACAACCCACTTATATAAGTGCTTACTTGAATGTTCTGGACAGAGACCAGTTGTTGGTTATCCTGAAGAAATACAAAGATTGCTTTGCATGGTCCTACAATGAACTACCTGGATTGGATAGGTCATTAGTGGAACATAGGCTCCCTATGAAGCCTAATTTCAAGCCATACAAGCAGAAACCAAGAAGAATGAGTCCAGAAGTAATTCAGAAAGTCAAGGAAGAGATTATGAGACTACTCAAGGCGGGCTTTATTAGAACAGCCAGGTATGTTGAATAGTTATCTAATATTGTGCCTGTAGTCAAGAAGAATGGCAAAATGAGGGTTTGCATCGATTTTAGAAACTTAAACCTAGCAACTCCTAAAGATGAGTACCCTATGCCTATAGTGGATCTGCTGGTAGACAGTTCAGCAGGGCATCAAGTTTTATCAATGATGGATGGTCACTCGGGTTACAACCAAATATGCATTGCAGAGGAGGATATCCACAAGACAGCATTCAGATGTCCTGGGAATATTGGCACCTTCGAATGGGTTAAAATGCCATTTGGTCTGAAGAATGCTGGGGCTACATATCAGAGGGCTATGAACACCATCTTTCATGATCTCATTGGAGGGTATCTAGAGTGTTATATTGATGACATTGTAGTGAAATCCCAGTCCATGGAGGAGCATCTGTATCATTTAGAAGCAGCCTTTGAAAGGATGAGAAAGTTCAAATTAAAGCTCAATCCCCTTAAGTGTGCTTTTGGCGTATCATCTGGAAATTTCTTGGGTTATGTAGTGCACAAGAAAGGAATACAGATTGATCAGAATAAAGCCAAGGCCATCATTGAAGCCAAGCCTCCATCAAGTAAGAAAGAATTACAAAGGTTCCTTGGGCAGGTTAACTTTCTTCGAAGGTTTATTTCTAACACTGCTGGAAAAACTAAAATATTCTCTTCCTTGTTAAGGCTAAAAGATGAAGAAGAATTTGTGTGGACAGCAGAGCACCAAAGTGCTTTCGAAGGTATCAGAGCCTACTTGGCCAAACCTCCAGTGCTGATGCCACCTAAGGGTGATAAGCCCTTGAAGTTGTACATAGCTATAGCAGAAGATTCATTGGGAGCTTTCTTGGCCCAAGACAATGAAGAAGGCAAGGAGCAAGCTGTTTATTACCTTAGTAGGTTTTTAAATTCTTGTGAATGTAAATATTC
>JAXFYN010000491.1:0-43716 GCA_036172215.1 Camellia granthamiana
AATAATAGGGTACTTTTTCAGTAAATTCATTATTTAATAGTGTTATTCCATAAGACCCATAGTATTTTATAATATTCCATTAGGTCCATTTCATACCAAAAGACCAAAAAAACCCTCAAACAAACACGCGTCTATCTCTCTTTAAATCTAATAACCATATCTTTTCCCCTCTATTCTTGCGCAGGAAATCACGCACAGCATCTCTACCATTCCGGAAATCCAAAGCCGTATTCTATATCGCCTCAACGCCCAAAAGATTGTCTTTGTTCCATCGTCACATCGTCTCATCATCTTCTTCGTCGTCCTTACACCGTCAGTCGCCAAAATCGTGGAATCACCGTTGTTGAACATCCGTAAGGTCTATCTTCGTCAAAATCACCTTCGACGACTATTTGTGACAATGCAACGTTAAAATGAGCAAAAAACGTAAGCAATGTACTCATTCATATATTTAAACCCTAAATCTCTTTTTCAATAAATAACATTGTGAACTTTCACAAATATTCCCTGTTTCTATTCATACAATATATAGGAGTCCACATTGTTCACACCCTAACCTTTAATCTGAACCCCTCAATCGTAATCCCTAATTATATTGATTTTTTCAATCAAAAACATTACAGTTGCCATTATGTTGTGTTCACAACTGTGAACATTCAAATGGTTTTGAAAGATGTTGGCCAAACCAAATTGTTTATGTTGTTATTGTTGTTGAAAGTTATGAACATTCACATTGATTGAAAATGTTTGGATAATCAAATTATTCCAGATATTATTGGTGTTGTTGTTCAAAGCTGTGAACATTCACATGAATTGAAAATGTTTGGCCAATCATTATTTTGTAATATTGTAGATCTTTTTTTCCCCTTTTGTGAATGTTTGCCTTGTTGGTATTGTTGATTATTAATGGTGATCCAATAAGTTGAACCTTCAATTCTTGATTATTTTACATAAAAGTGGCATGAAATACAGTCCCTGCAAATATTAACATTATCCTTCCCCCCCTCTATCAAATTGTTGTTATTAACCGTAGTGAACATTCACATTTAAAATTCCTTGTGTTAGATATTGTTGTGATACATAATTATGTTGTGAACATTCATTACTTGTGTAAATTAATTAGACACTTTGCGAATATTAACTACTGTCTTTAGAGGAAATATATCACTTTTGTTATCCCATGTTTCAAATTGTATTTCAATTTTGAGGTTGGTTTATAAGATTGGCATTGCATAATTGCAGTAAGAATGTGCATTGCCATACAAATTAGGGCTGTAAATGTTCACAACATCCTTTTATATGTTTGTGTTAACATCCACATGCTCTTGAATGTTGTTCATGGTTATATAAAAATACATTATTTTTTACGCACTCACACAATATGTATATTGTGTTTGTGCTGACACAGTCAACATACACATCCATGTACAGATGTGGATATTCACATCCATACGCAAACTGTGGTCATTCACACCCATGCACACAACTGTGAACATTCACATCAGTGGCAATGCTGTGAATGTTCACATCTGTTCCACTATGCTAATCACATGAGCCTTGACTTAATTTTTTTTAAATGCTCCATTTTGCAGATCTTGCACAAAAGAAAACCTCAAAGAGAAAAAGAGATGAGTACCATGTCAAGAAAGAAAGCCCACAAGCAAATACTAGCAGCAATGTTGACATGCGATGTGTGAACTACAAATCTAATATGACCGGACTGGTGAAATTAATGAAAAGCACCAAATTCACACAAGCATAGCTTGGCTGCCTGCAACAAACACTTTTTTGGCATTTGTTAGATGCATTGAGAAACAATGAGATCGACCTTGACAAATGCATGAAGTACGATGATATTGTTGTGCATGTCTGTAATAACCCCAACCCCAGATTAACGTTAATTCGTGCTTAGTTAAGCCTAACAATAATGTAGGAAGGATTTGGAACTAATTTGCATGAGTATTGCATCATCTTTGTATTTTTATCTGTTAGGCGTAGAAAGATCTGTTCATATTTTAATTTCGGTTCGTGAATTGAGAGTCTTATCGACGTTCAAATCAAAAATTGACTTGTGTTATGTGTTAGTTAGGATTTATAGAATTTTATGATAGGTTTAATTAAAATTCGGTTCGGAGCGATTAAATTAGATTAAATTAATGCCCACTAATTAACTCTTTTAGGCACACTTTTGGTTTAAAGCCTTAGTGGCCTCATTATACTCCCACTCACCTCTTTTATTCATTTTTGAGCCTACTCTAAGGGAGAGAAACGTGAGAGAGAGTGAGAGTAGAGGAATTGGTTCAAGATTTGGAGTTTGAGTTCAAATCCAAGAGATGCTTTGAATTATTGGCAATTGAGGAAGATTTGTAGGGCCTCAACCTTAATTTTGTTGATTGGAGCCTCTAGGTAAGAAACTAAACTTTTCCTTGAGTAATTGTGTTAGATTCAACAAGATCATTAGTAAATTAAGTGAATTCATTTGGGAATTGTACTAGAATTTGGCCATACCATGCATGCTTGTGCATGTCCTTGCAATTTGAGCATGATTTCAAAGATTTCTTCCATGCATGTGCTAACTTCACCTACATTATGGTCATTCAACTTGTTTTCCATCAAATTATCAAGTTTGATTATGTTTTGGAGGGTTTGAATTCAAAGAGGTTCTTGCATGTTGAATTAATAGCATATTCATAAAGTTCATGTTGATTTTGCACAATTTGGGTTGCTCTTGGGCCATGATTTCTTGAAATGATTTTTAATACATATTGTTTTATGAGTTACCAAGTGTTTTCCAAAGTTTGGGGCCCAGAAAATTGAGTTTTGGATGGTTGAATGTTGAATTTCATGTATGGAGGTCAATCTGGATTTTTCAGAAATTTGACCCACGCTCGAGCGGGGACTTTCACGCTCAAGTGTGAAGCCTGAGTACATGCACTTCCGTTCGAGCGGCGAGAGTCACGCTCGAGCATGAAATGCGTATACTCAAAAGTTTGTGTGTTTTGCAGTCCGCTCGAACGGGGGAAGTCACGCTCGAGCAAGGATCTGTGTTACACGCTCGAGCGGGGGTCGAGCGTCCGTCGAGCGTGAATTTCATGCATCCAGCACTTTTTCATAAGTTTGCAGTACGCTCGATCGGGGAAGTCCACGCTCGAGCGGAGCTTCATTGTCTGCATGTCCGCTCGAGCGGGGAAAGCCACGCTCGAGCGTGGACCTTATCTTCAACAAAATTTGAGAAATGGTTTTCAATGCATTTTTGCATCCTCATTCCATCTTAGGCATTCCTAGGCCATATTTAAGACCCCATAATGAGGATAAGGGATTAGAAACACACTAAGAGCCAACGAAATAAGTTTTGTACAATTAGAACGTGTGTTTCAAGTGTACATTTGTTATGTGTTGTGTAGGCCGCGTGCCACGTACCGTTTGACCAAGTTTACTCCGTCTGTCTGTCTCAAGGCCCACTGTGAGTAATAACTCTGTAAAGTTATGTTTAACTGAAGTATTTTCTAACTGATATGGTATAATCTGTTTTCTGAAATGCTATCTTACGAATTATGAATGAATGTCCAATTTTCTGAAAAGTATTTGTGGCACCCTTAGTTCACGTGGCCCTCGCCCGGGGGTAACAATACCGCGGCCAATCTGCACGTGGCCCTTGCCTGGGGGTAATAATACCATAGCTACTTGTGCGCAAGATATGGACCCTTATGGTCGTTGGTACCAACTATGCATGTGGGTCTCCGAACCAAATTGATCTGATAGCTAATGGGTGTACCACGTATGATCTTATGCAAAATCTGAATATGAACATGAGTGTGTATCTAAATCTATTTCCGTTTTGAAGTCTGAATATGTTCTGATTTAAATACTGAATCCTAACTTGTGCTGGACATCATTCATAAAACCCCTTTACTCTGTTATTATTCACTGGACTTCCGCTCACAGTTTATATTATATATGTAGGTGAGCCGGCGGGTGACCAGGGCCAGAGTTAACGGCCTTCTGTCCTATTTTTGTCAGCCAACCGTTGTGCCTCCCGAGGAGGTTCCGATTGAAGTCTCGTTATATGGCTGTTTTTGTATTCATGCTAGTCCTTGTGTATGCTCTATAAAGTCAGGTCTTGGGAAGTACATTCTGTGAATACCTTGTAAATATTATGTATCTGGACTGGTATGTTTATGTATGTATATAAATAAGTTTTGAAATGTTCTGTCCCATGTACGTTATCACAGCTCATTAGACCTTGTCTATTTTGTATTATTGCTTCCGCAGCCCCTTATTATTTGCTAATCTGTTCAGAGGCCTTCGATAATCCACGGATTACTGGCCGGTTACGATGCTAAACCTACAGGGGCGGGTTTGGGTTGTGACGATGTCCTACAAATGTACAAAACTTCAAAAGATGCCTTCTACATTGAGGAGAAGAAGATGAACATATACGACAACGACATCAAGCTGATTTTTGGTGTAGACTGTGGCACCAAGCCAATAGACATATCATATGATGCGAAACCAAAGACTGACATTATAAACAAAAGGTGCAAAAATGTCAGCCGGTTGACTTCAAAATAGATATGTACCCTTTTGACCGAGGCATTGAAAGGCAAAAAGAAAGATGACAACGAAGAAGTCGCTCGACTAGTCTGCATGTATGCTTGCCAAAAACTTTTTTTCTCAACAAGCAGTGAGACAATAAGATGGGGCTACTACGCACATATGGTCTCATTGGAAAGTATGCAAGAATATGATTGGGCCAAGCAAATTAGAACAACGTTGACATCCTCCATTTCCCAAAACAACAAAAAGCCGACAAAAGTCACCGGCTGTGTCATGTTATTGATGGTAAGTACCCATATTCTCAAATAATAACATTCACATGTCCTTCAGTGTTGTTAATCTAAGCCAACTGTGAACATTCACATCTGTACCACTGATGTGAATGTCCATATGCACTTATGTTTCACAGATATGAATGTTCACACCTGTATCACTGATGTGAATGTTCATGTTCACTCATGATATACTACTGTAAATATTCACAAAAGTGCCACTGTTATTAATGTTCACATATGTTGACATTACTATGCAAATGCTAAGAGTCTGTTTGGTAATCATTTCGTTTTCAGTTTTTAGTTTATATTTACAAAAATTTTAAAAACTGTCATAAAAACTTGTTTGATAATTTTTTTTAGTTTATAAATGGTTGTCACAATTTATAAATTTGAGGAAAAAACAGAAATTCAAAAAATGAGTTTACGTTTTCAGTTTTCAAAAAAAAATTTCAATTAATTTTTTTTCAAATATTTTTTTTTCAATTAATTTTTTTCCCAATTAATTTTTTTTTTCAATTATTCTTTTAAATTAATTTTTTTTTCAATTATAATATGTGTGATCCCATTGTCATAAATAACAAAAATAAATATAAATATTTTAGACCTGAACAAACATATTTTTTAGTTCATGTTTTTAAAAAAATTTAAATATTTTGTTCAAACCAAACGCATTTCTAATTTATGTTTTTCTAAAAATAAACAAAAATCAGTTTATAAAATTTTTGTAAACATAAACCAAGAACGTAAACATTACCAAACGCTACCTAAATAACATATGTCTTTGTTGTTTTGTTGAAGTATTGGTTGTGTGAGCACACAACCATCTTACAACCTCACAAGCCCAATGCCATTCCTCGCTGTGTTAAGTGGTATCTAACTGCTTTACAAAAGAAGATGAAAACCACCTCTTTGGCTGATATTGGTTTTAATGAGGTATGGCCTTCAACTATTGATAAAAACATTCGCATTATGACACTACCCAAATATATACGTTAAGTAACATAACTTTTTCATTTCAAGCTAATGCCGGCGAACTCTTTTCAACCCCAACAGAATTACAAAAGTTCAGGCGTACAACATTGAAGGTGGAGCCCGAAATTTATGAACCAGCCACCACATCTCCCAACCTCTCTGACATCAAGGAAGAACAACACAATGGCAGCAACTCCCAATTTTGTAGGGATGGAGTTGAGCTAAATGACAGTAATGAGGACATTCACATTCCGTTTAGCAACCCATATGATGAGAGAGTTATTGTCATAGAAAACACAAGCCAACCCGATATCATTGATGTGCTTGTCAAAGAAAATTGAAAGGCTTAGGGCATCATAAGGCAATGGGAAGCAAAGCACAAACACCTATAATTCTCATGGGAGTTAAGGGCAAGAGTCATAGCTGATCTTGAATATAAATTGTTCAAAGAGTCAAGCCCACCCAACATGAATACCGAAATAAAAAAGTGCATGGAGCAGAAGGATGAAGAAATTAAGCGCTTAACACAGCTGGTCATCGACTTAGAATGCAAGAAAATAATTCTTCAAGACCTTTACGATGACCAGTCAGTCCATATTGTCACACAAGCTGAGGCACAGAAGCAAATCCCTAGCCCAATGCAACACAATCTCAGCCCACCTTCTAGGGTGAAGCGTATAAAGGAGAAAGATCAAAAAGAATATCGCTTGCCTGACTTCTAGTACCCAGACTTACCTGGCCAAAAATAGCCCCATACAGTCAAAATGGTTGAAGATGTGGACAAACACCCACCAGCGAAGCACCCAAAAAAATTAACCTTGACCAACAAGTTCAAAGTTTGGAGCAAGATGTCCAAACAAGACAAGCAAAAAGTCCAGGCTTTACAAAAGAGTGGAGGCGATGAGTAAGTGACTGTACAAACACCTAATGTCAACATTCACATTCCATAATTGTCAATATTCACTACAGTGCTTATTTATTTGATTTTTTCAAAACTGTGCAATGTTAATATTCACATTGGTTTGTTTAAAATGCACAGGCTGCTTGTGTGAAAAGGAGACTCAAGTCTACATATGTGTATTTTGATGACATTGTGAACCTTATCAAGGATGAATCGATACACAGCAATGTATGCCATTACGAAGACGATTCACTCTTCATGCATATACGCACAGAGAGAGACACACACATCCACAGCCACAGACACATTGTTCACCCACCACAAATAATATAATACGACCCTATGTTTGTGTAGCTCATAGATACATATGCCGAACTATTACATGAACAACAAGAGGTGGTCAACCCAACTTCAGATGAAGTGTCATTCATCTTCACCAGCACGTGTTTGGTAAAATCTATCATTCCATTTTTTCTAATGTAAATTTGAAACTTCACAGTCCATTAATTATTTGTCCAACGTGTACAAAAAGTGATACGAGAGTACTATCCTCGCAAAAGAAGTAAACACATTGATGCACATGTGCAAAACTACCAAGGAGAGAGATACTTACTATTCCCATTGCACCATGACTTCCACTGGACGATAGTTGTGTATGATGCTAAAGACAATTTGTGGAGGTATTACAACTCATTGCGCCCAAGGACAGGCATACGTGACCCGTATATCGACCAAGCACAGGAAGTTGTAAGTGGCTCTTTTTGTACACAAATATGACTTGTTGTCATGCGTTAAATGAATGTACACACACATATGTTTGTTGGTGCCTAGTGTGAAATTCCTTACACAGAGGAAGTACATCAAGAACGTTGTGCGCGTTATTGGCGAGTCATCACCACTATGCACTAAGTTAGTAGGCCAATAGCCGTCACAACCAATCATATCAGTTGATGTCTGTCCTCGGCAGGGCGACGATTCGTAAGCCTCACTACATTTTTACAAATCCTCCATAACCATTATGCAAACATACATGTCAACTACTAATCAACACCATTTTGCATTTACAAAGTGGACTGCGGACCTGCAGTATGTTACATCATGCGGGCGCACATATGTGACACCCTGAACGTTTAATTAGAGTTATATATAATTATAGTGGCATGTGATGATAGACTATTAAATAAATAAATATATAAATCCAATTTGGCATTAGATTATAGGATTAATTGGAAATTATTTTTGGGAGCAAATTAACACATTTATGGAATTGTAATATTAATTGGGTCAAACTAAAGATAAATAATAATAATAAAAATAATATAAATAATAATAATAATGGGTATAGTACTAAAATAAAATAATTAATTTTATAATGATAAAAAAATAATAAAAAGAAAATAAAATAAGATGTAATTTAATTTAAATTAGGAACATTGAAAAAGCTTAACATCAATTAAGAAAAAAAAAAAGAAAAGGAATAAAAAAAAGGGCCCAGCAACAATGGAAAGTAAATGAATAAAAAAGAGAAGGAAATGAAAATTAGTTGGCCCAGCAGCTGCTGGTGAATTACGGCCCAAAAGGAAAGAAAGAAACAGAGCCCAAAAGATTTAATCTTATCCTAAAAAGATTCAAATCTTATATTGAATCCCCAATTAATAACTCAACACCTAGCATCATCATGACCTTGAGAGAGAGAGGGGTACTTGGCTGCCCCTCATGGCTCGGTTGACAGTATAAATAAGAGCAAGGTGTTGCGAATTGGAGAGGAAAAAACACGAAAAGAACTAGAGAAAGAGGGGAAAACTGAGAGAGAGAGGTACGTAAGTGAGTATAAGGAATCCATAGTAAAGAAGTTCTGATAGTAAAGTAAAGTTAAGGGTTATAATCAAGGTGAGATATGTTATACCTTGATTTATCATTATATGTTTTACAAATGTTTTGAGTTACCATAGCTTATTTTAAACAAGTTATATTTATTAAGTTATATAAATAAAAGTTATGTTTATAAATATTTCAGTTACGTGGGTTACTTTCTAAACTCTATTTACTTAAAAAGAAACCCATGGATATGGTTGTTTAAATTTTAGTATATATTTGACTATAACCTTATAAATAATTATATTTTGTAAGTACCACCACGGGAGTCCCACGCCTTGGGGGACTTAAATAGCCATGAGCCTCTGTTTGGCCACTTTGTGGTCCTCTGTTTGTCATGGATCCATTGACCTCTGTTCTGACTGTCACTTCTGTGACCTCTGTTCTGTTCTATTTTATACCGTGGTTATGATTAATTATTTACATGATTTCTGTGTTCTGCCACTTTAAATAAATTGTTATTAAATTATGCAAATATTTTAGCCTAACTAATTATCCATGGATATTTTGTATTCCCTACACTCTTGGCATAATATTTCTCACTCTGCTGTGTGCTTATAGCTGTTACCCTTTCAGATGACGAGATGTAAGAGAAATCCATAACCATACAAATGGAACCTGCATATGGACTGACGATGAATCACTATTTTACCTTTCTTTTTTTATATTTTTGCTTCATTTTGCCTCTATTCGGGGCTGGTCACTGAATAATAAAATAATGAAAACCCTAGAAATGTATTTCCTCTTTCTTAAATAGTAAGATGTAGTAAAATTTCTGTTTAATTATTTTTATTTGTGCAGCCTAATTTGTTTCGAATAAGAATAAGTTAGTAAGTCACGATTTCAACTCTAAACCCCTAGGGTTGGGTCATGACAACATATACCGTGAAGAAATTATTGGCAGCCTCACTAGTTCTGAATGGTGTGGACTACGAGACTTGTTAGTACATAGTTTTTTGAATCATAATAAATCAAAGCGTCCTCCACCTACAAACTAACCAACACTCGATATGAATATTAATATCAATTGCTTTGACATTTTGACATAACAACTGATTGTAAAACAGTGATACAACATCTATTAATGGGAAAAAGCCACTTGTGAATTTTGATCTACCTTTGGTGTTGTTATGTTTTACAGATGTGAATGTTCACAGTTGCACCACTGATGTGAATGTTCATATTCACTTATGATATTCATACTGCTGTGTTGTTATGAGTGTGATTTATACGATTGTTTGAACCCAATTGTTCTATAATACACATATTTTGTGCAGTACTGTACACATTGTCTACATGACATCATTACGAATCACATACACATGTGTGAATATTCACATTTGTTCTTATTCAAAACAGTTGTGAATGTTATTCTTATCTGCCAAATGTGAACATTCACTTATGATATTCATATGCACTAATGTTTTACAGATGTGAATGTTCACAGTTGCACCACTGATGTGAATGTTCATATTCACTTATGATATTCATACTGTTGTGTTATGATGAGCATAATTTGTGCGATTGTTTAAACCCCATTGTTCTATAGTACACATATTTTCTGTAGGAATGTCTACATGACATCATTACAGATAACATACACATGTGTGAATACATTTGTTCTTATTCATAACAGTTGTGAATGTTATTCTTCTCTGCCAAATGTGAACATTCACTTATGATATTCATATGCACTAATGTTTTACAGATGTGAATGTTCACAGTTGCACCACTGATGTGAATGTTCATATTCACTTATGATATTCATATTGCTGTGTTGTGATGAGCATAATTTATGCAATTTTTTAAACCCGATTTTTCTGTAATACACATATTTTGTGCAGGAATGTACACATTGTCTACATGACATCATTACGGATAACATATACGTGTGAATATTCACATTTGTTCTTATTCATAACAGTTGTGAACGTTCACACCATGTTAATCTCTATGCATGTGAAAGTTCACATCACAGTTTATATTTATGTCAACATTGACAACAATAATGTAAAAAAGTTAAACCCATGTGCGACTTTTCACATAATATGATTCTTTTACACAAGTGTGAATGTCCACATCATGTATTCATCATTAAAACTTTAACAAAATATCAGTTTGGTACCCAAAAAGAAAAAGAAAAAACACAAATCAAATATTAAGTTTGCCAAACCATTATTATGCTTACCAACACAACGTAATCTTATTGCAACACAATATTTGCCAACACAACACAATCTTATTTCAAAAATCAATATAAGAATCCCATGTAAAACACAATGTTGAAATGAAAAATGTACATCCTATATCAGCTCCTTGCATGATTTCCGATTATGGCTTCCCAACTTATCACATCTCTCACACCTTATTTGCTTCAGTTTCGCACCCTTTGATGGGATTCTATTCTTTTTCGGCCTTCCGGGTGGTCTTTTTACAGTTGGTGGGTATATAGTAAAGTCCGTGGGATCAAAAGACGGCTTTTCCACCGATGGTATAGGGAATATGGCACCCGAATAGGTTGCATGATATGTCTCTACATGAAAGTAATGTTCCACACAATCATTGAGATTGTAGCGGCTCTTCTGAATAGCAATCATAGCATGGTCACATGGGAATCCGTTGATTTTCCATTTGAAACAAGAACATGTACGCCTTGCAATATCAACTGTAACGAATGGTATCGAATGAACTTCAAACACATCCTCATTGGCTTTGCTAACTTGCCAAGACCTGCTGTCATTGAACGAATCCATAAGCATTGTTTCGAATGTAGGACAAATAATCTCATTCCATTTGTTTGCTTGGTCACGCCTTGCAGACATTTGCCGCATCAACTGAGTACGAATTGTGTCCACCATTTGAGTGATAGGAAAATTGCGTGCTTCTTTAATCCAATTATTAAATGACTCCGCCGCATTGAATGTCATCTCCCCATAACGCATGCCCCTACACAACATCACAAACATTGTACAATACGAAATTTAATTTCTTCGAAACTGAATATGAAATTTCACATTGCCACAAAACATAAATGAAAATTCACATCGCTACCATTCTAAACTTGACAAATGGAATACATTAGGAAACTACTATTACCTGAAGTATGAATTTGCCCAGTGCTTAGGTGCCAAGTCCTTGAAAAAATTATGTGCTCGTTGCTTACCTTCCTCTTTTAATTTCACAAGCTTTT
This sequence comes from Camellia granthamiana, assembly GCA_036172215.1. Lineage (NCBI taxonomy): Eukaryota > Viridiplantae > Streptophyta > Magnoliopsida > Ericales > Theaceae > Camellia > Camellia granthamiana. Next base: position 11,771 of record JAXFYN010000491.1, read on the forward strand.
CATGGAACCTTACCACAGTTGGCTCGTAAGTATAGTCACCCAAATGACTAACTAGGTGATCCCTAAATCCATTATCAATTCCTTTCATCCGGTCTCTTAAATTGCTCTTCAAGTGTTGTAAGTAATAACCGTGGTAAGCCGATGGGCACACCTTTGGCATAGCTTCTAACAGACCAAGACTATGATCTGAAATAAAAGTAATCTGGCGCTTACCATCAACAACCTTCCCAAGTTTGTGCAAGAACCACGACCAATTGGCCGTGGTCTTTAAATCAACAATTGTAAATGCAACAGGAAATAGACCTACAACACAACACTATTAAACAACTGTTCACAATATTCCAAAGTGAATAGAAAACAATATAAAGAAAACAGGTCATGTGAATGTTTATATCTACATTGCCCTGTTATTATTGTTGTTTTTGGATTTGGGTTCGTAAACATCAATGATGTGAACATTCACATTAATGTCCATTAATGGATAAACTTATATTTGTCACGACCCGCTCCCCGTACCCAAGGGTTAAGCATCGTGATGGCCAGTAACTGAGGTTACCTCCGGCCAATTCTTAAACAAATCAATAAATGCAAGCGGAAGTAATATTTAAATAAGGGTACCAAAATAATCATCAGAGCTTCTATTTTTATTACAAAATTATATTGACCAAAAAGGCCGATATTTACATATAAAAATATCATAAAAATACTGTGTGTGTGTCTATTTCGCAGCCCCGCATTTAAGACTTTCCAGAAGCTATTTCTGAATTGCATGTTTCCTGAAAATTGGTAAAAAACTATACGCACATGGCAGAATGAGAAACATTATACCAAGAGTATAAGGGACACGAAATAACCATAGATCGTTAGTTAGGCCAAAACATTTACATAAACAAATCATTTGAGTAGCAGAAATCATTTAAGTAGCAGAAACTGAAATACAGATATTATATAAATAGATAACCATAACCACGGTACAGAACAGAACAGAATAGAGGTCACAGAAGTGACAGTCAGAACAGAGGTACGGATTCAAGAGGTGGCTTGTACGGATTCTAGAGGTGGCTCCCACAATAGTGTAGAACTTAGTTCCGTACAGCACTTTAATCCGCACAGAACAGAGGTCAATGGATCCATGACAAACAGAGGACCACAAAGTGGTCAAACAGAGGCCAATGGTTATTTAAGTCCCCCAAGGCATGGGACTCTTGTGGTGGTACTTACAAAACATAGCCAAATATTCTTTAAAAGTAAAACAAACATATCCATGGGTTTCCTTTTAAGCAAATAGGGATCAAATATAAAACCACGTAACTGAAATCTTTATAAAACATAACTTTTATTAATATACTAATAAAACATAACTTGTATAAAAACAGATTTTGGTAAGTCAAAACATACGTAAAATACATTTTGGTGACTCAAGTTATAATATAACTCACCTTAACTTTAATACCTCACCATTTCCTTTAACTGTTAAAGACCCTTTTACCTTCCACTACTTTTTCCTTCTTCCTCTCTTCTTTTCTTTCTTCTCTTTCTTTCATTTTCTTCTTTCTCCATTCTTTCTTTTCTCTCTCTTTTTCTTTCTTCTTTCTCTCCTCCTTCGCCCAGATCAGCGCCTCTATTTATAGGGAATAGGCGTATACGTGACTCAAATCAAGATTCGATTAATAATTATATAGATTCGTTCTTATCCTTAATAGATATTTAAGATAATTACTCGTTGACCCAATATTTTAAAATAATTATATAAATAATTTAATTTCTAATTAAATTACACATAAAATTAATTATTTATTTTAGTACCACACCTATTATTATTATTATTATTTATGTTTTCTATATTATTATTTATATTTTGACCCCTAAACTTTTAATAATTATTTATTTTACAAAATTACGAATAATATATAATAAATTATATATTTTCTGAACTGAGATTAAATAATATTAGTATAAATTCTACAGAATAATTAAAAATTTGGATTGTTACAATCTTCCCTCCTTTTAAAAATTTCGTCCTCGAAATTTGCCATGTGTAAGCTATCCGCTGCGCACTCTGATAAATATATATTAGATGATTAATCTGATAGAAAATACTACCTAAAAAAAATCACCAAAAATAACTCACTATCTAGTTGTCAAAAATTATTTTAGGCCAAAATAATGAATAAGGAGCGACTTTAAAAAAAATTTCACTCGTTTTGTTTACGATAAAAATAAATAAAAAATAAAATAAAATGAGAATACAATGACAGAATCATATACAGGAGATGAACTTTTCATTGATGGAAAATAGTTTCAAAATTAGTATCTTTATAATTTGAACCCACTTTAAAAAAAACATCAAAATAATTTTTTTTTTTAATACTGAACTGAAAATTATATGTATTTAATTATATTATAATTTTGGTGGGTGCTTGAGCCCGACATCCTTCTGTTCTTGTCCTTCTTTTACTATAACAAATATAAATTATATCTAATATCCTTCATTTTGTAAAATAAATAATTATTAAAAGTTTAGGGGTCAAAATATAAATAATAATAATATAGAAAACATAAATAATAATAATAATAGGTGTGGTACTAAAATAAATAATTAATTTTATGTGTAATTTAATTAGAAATTAAATTATTTATATAATTATATTAAAATATTGGGTCAACGGGTAATTATCTTAAATATCTATTAAGGATAAGAACGAATCTATATAATTATTAATCGAATCTTGATTTGAGCCACATATACACCTATTCCCTATAAATAGAGGCGCTGATCTGGGCGAAGGAGGAGAGAAAGAAGAGAGAAAAAGAGAGAGAAAAGAAAGAAGGGAGAAAAAAGAAAATGAAAGAAAGGGAAGAAAGAAAAGAAAAGAGGAAGAAGGAAAAAGTAGTGGAAGGTAAAAGGGTCTTTAACAGTTAAAGGAAATGGTGAGGTATTAAAATTAAGGTGAGTTATATTATACCTTGAGTCACCAAAATGTATTTTACATATGTTTTGACTTACCAAAATCTGTTTTTATACAAGTTTTGTTTTATTAATATATTAATAAAAGTTATGTTTTATAAAGATTTCAGTTACGTGGTTTTATATCTAAACCCTATTTGCTTAAAAAGAAACCCATGGATATGTTTGTTTTACTTTTAAAGAATATTTGTCTATGTTTTGTAAGTACCACCACGGGAGTCTCATGCCTTGGGGGACTTAAATAACCATTGGCCTCTGTTTGACCACTTTGTGGTCCTCTGTTTGTCATGGATCCATTGACCTCTGTTCTGTGCGGACCAAAGTGCTGTACGGAACTAAGTGCTACACTATTGTGAGAGCCACCTATAGAATCCGTACAAGCCACCTCTTAAATCCGTACCTCTGTTCTGACTGTCACTTCTGTAACCTCTGTTCTGTTCTGTTCTGTACCGTGGTTATGGTTATCAAGAGTATAAGGGACACGAAATAACCATGGATCGTTAGTTAGGCCAAAACATTTAAATAAACAAATCATTTAAGTAGCAGAATCTGAAATACAGATATTATATAAATATATAACCATAATCACGGTACAGAACAGAACAGAACAGAGGTCACAGAAGTGACAGTCAGAACAGAGGTACGGATTCAAGAGGTGGCTCATACGGATTCTAGAGGTGGCTCCCAAAATAGTGTAGCACTTAGCTCCGCACAGCACTTTGGTCCGCACAGAACAGAGGTCAATGGATCAGAGGATCACAAAGTAACCAAACAGAGGCCAATGGTTATTTAAGTCTCCTAAGGCGTGGGACTCCCGTGGTGGTACTTACAAAACATAATTGTATATAAGGTCATAGCCAAATATTCTTCAAAATATAAACAAACATATCCATGAGTTTCCTTTTAAGCAAATAGGGTTCAGAAATAAAACCACGTAACTGAAATCTTTATAAAACATAACTTTTATTAATATACTAATAAAACATACTTATGTAAAATAGATTTTGGTAAGTCAAAACATAAGTAAAATACATTTTGGTAACTCAAGGTATAATATAATTCACCTTAACTTTAATACCTTACTCTTCCTTTCCACTATCAAAGACCTTTTTAGCTTCCACCATTTTTTCCTTCATCTTCTCTTTTTTTTCTTCTCTTTCTCTCCTTTTCTTCTTTCTTTTCTTTCTTTTCTTTCTTTCTTTTCTTTTCTTTCTCTCTTTCTCTCCTCCTTCGGCCCAGATCAACGCCTCTATTTATAGGGAAATAGCGCATACATGACTCAATCAAGATTCGATTAATAATTATATAGATTCGTTTTTATCCTTAATAGATATTTAAGATAATTACCTTTTGACCCAATATTTTAATATAATTATATAAATAATTTAATTCTTAAGTAAATTACATTTTATCGTATACCAACATAAAATTAATTATTTATTTTAATACCACACTCATTATTATAATTATTAATATTATTTATATTATTATTATTTATATTTTGACCCCTAAAGTTTTAATAATTATATTATTTTACAAAATTATGCATAATAATATATAATAAATTATATATTTTCCGAATTGAGATTAAATAATATTAGTATAAATTTTACAGAATAATTAAAAATCTGAGTTGTTACAATCTTCCCTCCTTTTAAAAATTTCGTCTTCGAAATTTGCCATATGTATAAGCTATCCGCTGCGCACTCTGATAATTATATGTTAGATGATTAATCTGATAGAAAATAGTACCTCAAAAAAAAAATTTACCAAAAATAACTCGCTGTCTAGTTGTCAAAAATTGTTTTAGGCCAAAATAAGAAATAAGGAGCAACTTTAAAAACTTTTTACTCGTTTTGTTTACGATAAAAATAAATAAAAATGAGAACACAATGACAGAATCATATACAGGAGATGAACTTTTCATTAATGAGAAATAATTTCAAAATTAGTATCTTTATAATTTGGACTCAATTTTAAAAAAAAAAAAAAAACATCATAATAATTTTTTTTTTTTTTGGCATACTGAACTGAAAATTATATGTATTTAATTATATTATAATTTTGATAGGTGCTTGAGCCCGATATCCTTCTTTTCTTGTCCTTCTTGTACTATAACAAATATAAATTATGTCTAATATTCTTCACAATTTAGGCACACTAAAAAAAAATTTATTATATATATATAATCATATAAAATTATAATATAATTAAATCGACGAATAAAATATAATATTTAGAAACTAATTACCCGTTATCCTACTTCTTAAATGTGCATGTGTCCTATGCTCCAATGATGATTTTTTTTTTTATTAAAAAAAACAATTGCTCTGATACCACTTGTCACGACCCGCTCCCCGTACCCAAGGATTAAGCATTGTGATGGTCAATAACTGAGGTTACCTCTGGCCAATTCTTAAACAAATCAATAAACGCGAACGGAAGAAATATTTAAATAAGGGTACCAAAATAATCATCGGAGCTTCTATTTTTATTACAAAATATATTGACCAAAAAGGCCGATATTTACATATAAAAATACTCTGTGTGTGTCTATTTCACAGCCCTGCATCTAAGACTTTCCAGAAGCTATTTATGAATTGCACGTTTCCTGAAAATTGGTAAAAAACTATAAGCACATGGCAGAGCGAGACACGTTATACCAAGAGTATAAGGGACACGAAATAACCATGGATCGTTAGTTAGGCTAAAACATTTACATAAACAAATTATTTAAGTAGCAGAAACTGAAATACATATATTATATGAATATAATACCATAACCACGGTACAGAACAGAATAGAACAGAACAGAGGTCACAGAAGTGACAGTCAGAACAGAGGTGCGGATTCAAGAGGTGGCTCGTACGGATTCTAGAGGTGGCTCCCACAATAGTGTAGTACTTAGTTCCGCACAGAGCAGAGGTCAATGGATCCATGACAAACAGAGAACCACAAAGTGGTCAAACAGAGGCCAATGGTAATTTAAGTCCCCCAAGGCGTGATAATATAATTAAATCAACTAATAAAATATAATATTTCGGTACTAATTACCCGCAATCCCACTTCTTAAATGTGCATGTGTCCTATGCTCCAATGATGATTTTTTTTTCTTTTATAAACCATTGCTCTGATACCACTTGTCACGACCCTCTCCCCGTACCCAAGGGTTAAGTATCGTGATGGCCAGTAACTGAGGTTACCTCCGGCCAATTCTTAAACAAAATAATAAACGCAAGTGAAAGAAATATTTAAATAGGGTACCAAAATAATCATCGGAGCTTCTATTTTTATTACAAAATTATATTGACCAAAAAGGCCAATATTTACATATAAAAATATCATAAAAAATACTGTGTATGTGTCTATTCCGCAGCCTCGCATCTAAGACTTTCCAGAAGCTATTTCTGAATTGCATGTTTCCTGAAAATTGGTAAAAAACTATAAGCACATGGCAGAGTGAGAAATATTATACCAAGAGTATAAGGGACACGAAATAACCACGGATCGTTAGTTAGGCCAAAACGTTTACATAAAACAATCATTTAAGTAACAGAAACTGAAATACAGATATTATATAAATATATAACCATAACCACGGTACTGAACAGAACAGAACAGAGGTCACAGAAGTGATAGTCAGAACAGAGGTAGGGATTCAAGAGGTGGCTCGTACGGATTCTAAAGGTGGCTCCCACAATAGTGTAACACTTAATTCCGCACAGCACATTGGTCCGCACAAAACAGAGGTCAATGGATCCATGACAAACAGAGGACCACAAAGTGGTCAAACAGAGGCCAATTGTTATTTAAGTCCCCCAAGGCGTGGGACTCCCGTGGTGGTACTTACAAAACATAATTATATATAAGGTCACAGCCAAATATTTTTTAAAATATAAACAAACATATCCATGGGTTTCCTTTTAAACAAATAGGGTTCAGTAATAAAACCACGTAACTGAAATCTTTATAAAACATAACTTTTATTAATATATTAATAAAACATACTTGCATAAAATAGATTTTGGTAAGTCAAAACATATATAAAATATATTTTGGTGATTCCAGGTATAATATAACTGTGATGCCCCAGTTCCGTAATTAGCTAATTGGTCCTTAATATGAATTTGATTATATGTTTGATATGATTTGGTGTGCCAATTATGTGAATATATGTGGTTTTGAATTTCCATCTGTTCACCGTAGGAATATCTGTTTGAATAATCTGCTTTGGAAATTAAATTGAGGGCCCTATCGGCCACAGAACCCGAAATTGGATACGCCATTGTGGTTAGCGTAATTTTTAGAGCCTACGGTAAAATTTAATTGAAAATTGATTCGGGTCAGATTAAATTGATTTATTTAATGGCATTGTGCTCAAATTGTTTAATATTATTATATTGACTTAGTGGGACTTGATGTATTTGAGCACTACACCTCAATTCTCTCCCTTAGCTTATTTTGGCTGATTCTTAGACTCAATTAGAGAGAGAGAGCCGACCATGGAGAGGGAGAAAGAGGGATTGTGCAATTTTGGTCTTGAAACTTGGAGATTTGAAGTCTAATTTAAGATTTGATCATGGATTGTGAGAATCAAGCTCCTAGGTGAGTGATTCTTGGATTATAATTGTAATTTTGTGTGTGTTCAAGCTATTTTGGTGATCAAGAACAAGATTGAAATGAAATTGAATTGTATTTGTTGAATTGAAGTTTAATAGGTGCATGCATGTAAGAATTTCCTTGAAAATTGCATGTTTGAGCACAAAGGTGTATAATCCATGTGAAATGTTAAAGGAAACTCATGTTTTGATCACCATTTGTGTTGTCTAAGTTGAGAATGTGGCTAACTCATCGCATGCATGTACAAATTATGTGAAAGGGGGCTAGAATGCATGAATTTGTATGTTGTTAATGAGTTTGATGGGAGATTGGGGCATGCATGTGACTTGTTTGTGAAATTGAGCCTCATTGGGTTGTGATTTGGGGTCTATACCATGTTAGTATGATTATATTGGAGATTTGAGCCATTGCATGCAAGTAATGTGGCTGGAAAATTGATTTGGAGCTCAAGAACACAACCTGGAATTTCCAGAATTTTGACGTCCGCTCGAGCGGGGGAAGTGACGCTCGAGCGGAGAAATCGAGCTCCCAGCATTTTTGACAGACATGGTTCTCGCTCGAGCGGGGAAGTTGACGCTCGAGCGGGGAGCTATGTAGACAGACAGTCCGCTCGAGCGGCAGAGTTCACGCTCGAGCGAGAATTTGAGGTAACCAGTACTTTTGTGGGCTTAAGGGTTCGCTCGAGCGGGGGAGTCCACGCTCGAGCGGGGACCCTGTTTTCTGAAATTCTGAAAATGCATTCTGTGTTCTGTTTTTCCGTTCTATTTCACTTGTAAGCACTCTTAGGCATATGTTAAGCATTGTAAATGAGTTAATGAGATAAGAATAAAGCCTAAAGAGGAGTATGTGAATTAAAGAACGGATTGAACTGTTAGTGACCCTTTTGTGTTCATGAAATGTGTAGGGTCGAGCTCCAGGGCAAATCGACAAGCCGATCACTGTGAGTAATATCGATATTGAATGCTTGTGAATGTCCAATTGTCTTTTCCCTTATAAGCTTTATGACTTGCTAATTGGGATTGTGGACGTAAGTCTGACATGAATAAACATGAATGAACCCAAGGTCGTTTTGATAAACATGAATGGACCAAAGGTCGTTTTGATAAACATGAATGGACCAAAGGTCGTTTTGATAAACATAAATGGACCCAAGGTCGTTTTGACATGAATGAGTGGACTAAAGGCCGTTTTGAAATGAATGAGTGGGCCAAAGGCCGTTCTGACATAAATGAATGGGCCAAAGGCCGTTTTGACCCGAATGTATGGGCCGAAGGCCGTTTTGACATACATGATTGGGCCAAAGGCCATTTTGATACGAATGTATGGGCCGAAGGCCGTTTGGACATAAATGATTGGGCTGAAAACCGTTTTGTCATAATCGAATGGGCCGAAGGCCGTTTTGACGTACATAATTGGGCCAAAGGCCGTTCTGACATAATCGAATGGGCTGAAGGCCGCTTTGACAAGAATGGAGATCTGAAGGGGCCAAAGGCCAGAATGTTTGGAATTACAGTCACTTGATTTGTATTTAGTTACATATCTGTTAAATAGAAATATGAACTGGGCCCAAGGCCGTTTGGAATATGTTGTTCTACAATGTTATGTAAACTCTGTATTTGATATTATTCACTGGGCTATTGCTCACACTCATTCATGTGTTTGTAGGTGAGCCAAGAGAAGTCCAAACCTAGCCCCAGTGAAGTCTGCCAGGAACAACATGAGTTTGGAGAGTCAGCCTTGTGTCTCACGCACGAGACCCAACCTTGCCATTCTGTTATGTATTTCCATTTTGTCTTGTTGGCAAGGATCTTGTGTATATCGGTATGTAGTTGTGATATGGGTTGACTCAGTTTAGATGATCCTGTCTGAAAAGGATTTTCTAGTACTGTACTTTGTTGTGAGTTATTAACGTATGTGCACAGGGTTTGTTTTAAAGTGCATATAAGCACGGCTCTATGGACAAAGTTTTAAATTGCTTCCGTTTGGCCCCCATTAACTCTGTTAAAATACGTTTGGTTTGGTTTGAGGCCGTAGGTAATCTCATGATTACTGGCCAGTTACGTCCTTAACCCACGGGGGCGGGTTCGGGTCGTGATAGAGTGGTATCAGAGCACGAGTTAATAGCTCACACACTTGTCCAAAAAGAGCAATAAGCATCTAGATGAGATATAGGATGCATTCATGTGATAAATATGAATTTGGAGGCATTGATAATATGCTTAACTATTTTGATATGAACTTTGGAAGCATCAAGAATATGCTTAAGTGTTTCGATATGAACAGTTATGTGCTATGGTTCGCAAATTGCTTGCATGGTAAACCTTTGGGATATGTATGCTCTCTAGTATATGCATACTTGTGAACCTTTATATAAAGTATAATGCTATGTTTGGCATAAATGAATGATTGTCTAAATTCTCCTTGAATGTAATTGTGGTATCCTTAGCGGAGGCCCTCGCCCAGGGGACATAATACTGTGGCTTACGGTCATGAGGCCCTAGCACGGGGGAAATAATACCGTGGCACAGGCCCTCGCCCGGGGGAGATAATACCGTGGCCTATGTATGAGATATGTTGATATGCTTGACCAACATGATATGTCACGCTAAAGAAAGTACCACACATGATTCGAATATGAGATATGAATTGTTACACTAATGTGTACAACAAGTTTGTTTTGTTATAATGCACATACATGAATATATGAACCATGAAAAGGTGTTTATGTGCATTCAATTCTGCCTACGGGTGTCTATGTGAAATACGAACACGATTTGAGTATATAAATACTTAGTAAATGTTCAGCATGCGATATTTGATAAGTATGCAATTATCTGTTACGTATGTGATTAATTGCGTACGATATGTGAAATAAGAATATAACAATGTGCCTATGTGCGAATGTACCCATGTGTATCTGTGTTTAATTTCGTATTCGGCATCCCAGTATTTGGTAAAGCTTGATAAGAATTTGTGTAGAGTATGGGCAAGTTAAGGGCATACGGGTTGGAAGGTTCTTCCACAGCCCGACTTGATAGTCTAGAAATAGTAGTACAAGAATTGGCAGAGATCTTGAGACGACAGCATCAGTTGCCGCTACGGCAAGAACCTTTGCCACCACCAGTGTAAGAAACACCGAGGAGTTTATTATCAGATTTCTGGGGCTCGTTACAGATGTGGTAAAATGGACCATACGATAAGGAACTGTCCCCGGATTAAACGAAATGTGAATGAATCCTCTGCCTCGGCTAAATCCGTACCAGTGGTAGGAATTGCTACTCAGGATGGAGTAATTGCACTCATCCCTGGAAGCACTCAGAATACTGTGATTGTTATCCCAGGTATCTATATTGTTTATAAACGAATGCCTATGTGTTGATTGATTCTGAATTAGTACGTTTGTACATCTTCGCTTGGGATATTATTTGATTCGGATTGGCATATTTTTCCGTATCTGCTGCATGTGTATCTAGATTGGTTAGACCCACCTGATCGAGACTGTATTCATTGGAGGTATATGCCCCGTTTGGGAAACTTGCGAAATATGTTTTGGGATATTGACTGACTCTGCACATGCACATGTATATCTACACCTATGCTTAGGGTAATTTATTATGTTACCGTCTTCAATGACTAAACCACTAGAATTATGACTCTGTGATTGTGTGACCGAGTTGGGCACCCCAAATGATGAATTCTATGACTGTGAGGCCATGTATTTTGATTGGTAGAAAGTTGACTGGATTATGTGACTAATTTGGAACTTTTGCGTAACAATCCTATACTATGTGTACCTGAGGAACTTTGTTTAATGTGTTACTGTGCACCATGTTCTTGCATATAAGACTTATTTGGGAACTGCTATACTGATTATGATACGTACCTCCTAATACGAATGACTGCATGCATATGCAACTACCCCCGAAATTATGTAGACAATACCATATTGTACCTGATTTGAAACACTTTGATATCAGCTATTATGATGAATGATTCTGATATGACTTTGAGAACTGATGAACTTAGGGCAGTTGAGAAACTATCAACCATGTACCTAAGCGAACGAAGTATGCCTTACAGAACCGAATGTGCCCTATTTGAGAAAAATTTTATCTGATTCGATCCGATAGAACCTTTGCCTGATATAGTTCCGATGGAACCCTCATTTGATATAAATTGATGGAACCTTTGTTTGACTTGATTTGCCGAGACCTGTGTCGGGATTGGTTTGATAAGACCCTCTATCTGAGTTAATTATGTAAAAAGAGATTAGGGATTGCCTGTAAATCAATATCCAGATTATTCTTGGCAGAAAAACTGATAGACCCAAAACTTGAATCCGTATAGAGTACTTAACCTATTTGAAAGACCTTTTGTGGGCTATGACAGATTGATCTAACCATGAACGCCGTTGAGAACCAACCCCCAACTATCGAGGACATATGTGTTGAAAATGAGCCGAATTGTACAAATCCCGTGATTAGGTGTCTTAAGGAACGATGCTTGTGTATTGTCCCATCCTGGTTGGTTTGACGCTATGGGGACTGATGATGGCAGATTGATTTGATTATAAGCAGTACTGAACATTTGTCTTTGACTGAACAGAATATGTTTTGTAAGGGAGAGTAGTTGCTTCAATGTTATCAGATTTTGGGGAATCAGGTTGTAGTGAGTGGTATTATGTTTGTTTGATGACATTCTTGGGGCGTCCTTTTGTGCTAGGGGACGTTAAGCCTATGTAGCACCTTTGTTGGGACATCTTTTTGCCACCGACGGTCTTGTACGGGTGGGTTTGGCTAATCGATCTCGAGTCGGCCACCGACGGTCGTGAACGGGTGTGCTTCGATTCCGAGACGATTATTCTTTTGTTTTGACCGGAATGTCATCCTTTGGTAATATGTAGATGTTTAAACATCCAAGAAACTTTGAAAAATCCTGATTGTCCGTAAGTGCGTGAATTCAGTACGCTTTGTGAATAGCTACTCAGTGTTGTCATATTCTGTGACTGGGGCTCTGAGAATGTGTGAATTTTGTTTGACATTTGATTGACTCCTTTGATAATGCCTTTGACATCATGGGGATTAATATATGAATTGTCTTCTGCTTTGGGCGACTATGAAATAGTGTGGAAAGACTCAATAGAACAGGGAATTGAATATTGAACTGAATTGTAAACTGTAAACTATTGAATGAATTAAGAACACGTGTATTATGTCAGAAGTAGCCTGCTTCGATGTTATTGTACTTCACAATCAGTATTATGGGGATGTCTGGACTATGTGTATTGTGTGGGTAATTACTTCGATGTTACCTTTGTTGACTCGGGAATCAGTGTCGAGATCCACTTTAAATTCCTGGAGACTTCTGATTGACCTTGATTAACTGTGATGAGCTACTGAACTAACTACCGACCCGGACTGTGAGTTGCGGAATTATTGAAGAATGAATTGAACTTTTGTGACGAGGAAATGGACCAAACTCATGTGGTAAGGTTAGTTGGCATTTGAAATGAATATATTGGCGACCTATTGTGAAGAAGGAAAGTGTGGAATCTGTGTCTAAATGCTTTCGGTGCCAACAAGTCAAAGTTGAATAACGGATATTGGCAGAACTACCGCAACCTCTCTCTATTTCGGAATGGAAATAGGGATATGTGACTACGAATTTCATTGTGGGGCTACCTTGAGCACTCAAGGTGTAAATCCCGTTTGGGTTGTTATATGAGGAATTACTTAATTGCTCGTTTCCTCCCTGTGACATTTTCATGTGATGCTCGTGGACTGGCCACTGTATACATTAATAAGGTTGCTTGTTTCTATGGGGTCCCAGTGTCTGTTGCTTAGACAGAAATCCTGAAATGTGTTTGAATTCTGACAAGCCTTCAAGAGGCAGTGGAAACTGAATTGTGATTCGGCGCTACTTTTCATCCGTAAATTGATGTACAGTCAGAGGGAACCTTTTAGATTCTGGAAGGAATGCTCCAAATGCATGTTTTAGATTTCCGAGGCAGTTGGAGAAATCTATCCATCATTGGCAATCTTTGTTTACGACAATAGCTTACGCTCTAGTTTGGTGTAATACCATACAAACCTTGTATGGAGGAAAAGTTAAGCCCTTGACTGATTGAGAACAGAGTGTTGCTTGATTTTGAGATTGAGTAGATAGCTATCAAAAGGGAATGGAACCGTTGAATAAGAAAGTATTCCGAATTATTTTCGACTACAGGTAAATTAAGTTTGGAGGACCAAACTTCCTAAAGGGGGGAAGACTGTGATGCCCCTGTTCCGTAATTAGCTAATTGGTCCTTAATATGAATTTGATTATATGTTTGATATGATTTGGTGTGCCAATTATGTGAATATATGTGGTTTTGAATTTCCATCTGTTCACCGTAGGAATATCTGTTTGAGTAATCTGCTTTGGAAATTAAATTGAGGGCCCTATCGGCCACAGAACCCGAAATTGGATACGCCATTGTGGTTAGCGTAATTTTTAGAGCCTACGGTAAAATTTAATTGAAAATTGATTCGGGTCAGATTAAATTGATTTATTTAATGGCATTGTGCTCAAATTGTTTAATATTATTATATTGACTTAGTGGGACTTGATGTATTTGAGCACTACACCTCATTTCTCTCCCTTAGCTTATTTTGGCTGATTCTTAGACTCAATTAGAGAGAGAGAGAGCCGACCATGGAGAGGGAGAAAGAGGGATTGTGCAATTTTGGTCTTGAAACTTGGAGATTTGAAGTCTAATTTAAGATTTGATCATGGATTGTGAGAATCAAGCTCCTAGGTGAGTGATTCTTGGATTATAATTGTAATTTTGTGTGTGTTCAAGCTATTTTGGTGATCAAGAACAAGATTGAAATGAAATTGAATTGTATTTGTTGAATTGAAGTTTAATAGGTGCATGCATGTAAGAATTTCCTTGAAAATTGCATGTTTGAGCACAAAGGTGTATAATCCATGTGAAATGTTAAAGGAAACTCATGTTTTGATCACCATTTGTGTTGTCTAAGTTGAGAATGTGGCTAACTCATCGCATGCATGTACAAATTATGTGAAAGGGGGCTAGAATGCATGAATTTGTATGTTGTTAATGAGTTTGATGGGAGATTGGGGCATGCATGTGACTTGTTTGTGAAATTGAGCCTCATTGGGTTGTGATTTGGGGTCTATACCATGTTAGTATGATTATATTGGAGATTTGAGCCATTGCATGCAAGTAATGTGGCTGGAAAATTGATTTGGAGCTCAAGAACACAACCTGGAATTTCCAGAATTTTGACATCCGCTCGAGCGGGGGAAGTGACGCTCGAGCGGAGAAATCGAGCTCCCAGCATTTTTGACAGACATGGTTCCCGCTCGAGCGGGGAAGTTGACGCTCGAGCGGGGAGCTATGTAGACAGACAGTCCGCTCGAGCGGCAGAGTTCACGCTCGAGCGGGAATTTGAGGTAACCAGTACTTTTGTGGGCTTAAGGGTCCGCTCGAGCGGGGGAGTCCACGCTCGAGCGGGGACCCTGTTTTCTGAAATTCTGAAAATGCATTTTGTGTTTTGTTTTTCCGTTCTATTTCACTTGTAAGCACTCTTAGGCATATGTTAAGCATTGTAAATGAGTTAATGAGATAAGAATAAAGCCTAAAGAGGAGTATGTGAATTAAAGGACGGATTGAACTGTTAGTGGCCCTTTTGTGTTCATGAAATGTGTAGGGTCGAGCTCCAGGGCAAATCCACAAGCCGATCACTGTGAGTAATATCGATATTGAATGCTTGTGAATGTCCAATTGTCTTTTCCCTTATAAGCTTTATGACTTGCTAATTGGGATTGTGGACGTAAGTCTGACATGAATAAACATGAATGGACCCAAGGTCGTTTTGATAAACATGAATGGACCAAAGGTCGTTTTGATAAACATAAATGGACCCAAGGTCGTTTTGACATGAATGAGTGGGCCAAAGGCCGTTTTGAAATGAATGAGTGGGCCAAATGCCGTTCTGACATAAATGAATGGGCCAAAGGCCGTTTTGACACGAATGTATGGGTCGAAGGCCGTTTTGACATACATGATTGGGCCAAAGGCCGTTTTGATATGAATGTATGGGCCGAAGGCCGTTTGGACATAAATGATTGGGCTGAAAACCGTTTTGTCATAATCGAATGGGCCGAAGGCCGTTTTGACGTACATAATTGGGCCAAAGGCCGTTCTGACATAAATGATTGGGCCAAAGGCCGTTTTGACATAATCGAATGGGCTGAAGGCCGCTTTGACAAGAATGGAGATCTGAAGGGGCCAAAGGCCAGAATGTTTGGAATTACAGTCACTTGATTTGTATTTAGTTACATATCTGTTAAATAGAAATATGAACTGGGCCCAAGGCCGTTTGGAATATGTTGTTCTACAATGTTATGTAAACTCTGTATTTGATATTATTCACTGGGCTAACGCTCACACTCATTCATGTGTTTGTAGGTGAGCCAAGAGAAATCCAAACCTAGCCCCAGTGAAGTCTGCCAGGAACAACATGAGTTTGGAAAGTCAGCCTTGTGTCTCACGCACGAGACCCAACCTTGCCATTCTGTTATGTATTTCCATTTTGTCTTGTTGGCAAGGATCTTGTGTATATCGGTATGTAGTTGTGATATGGGTTGACTCAGTTTAGATGATCCTGTCTGAAAAGGATTTTCTGGTATTGTACTTTGTTGTGAGTTATTAACGTATGTGCGTAGGGTTTGTTTTAAAGTGCATATAAGCACGGCTCTATGGACAAAGTTTTAAATTGCTTCCGTTTGGCCCCCATTAACTCTGTTAAAATACGTTTGGCTTGGTTTGAGGCCGTAGGTAATCTCATGATTACTGGCCGGTTACGTCCTTAACCCACGGGGGCGGGTTCGGGTCGTGACAATAACCCACCTTAACTTTAATACCTTACTCTTCCTTTCTACTATCAAAGACCCTTTTAACTTCCACCATTTTTTTTTTCTTTCCTTTTCTTGCTTTCCTTTTCCTTCTTTCTCCCTTCTTTCTTTTCTCTCTCTTTCTCTTTCTTCTTTTTCTCCTCCTTCGCCCAGATCAGCTCCTCTATTTATAAGGAATAGGCGCATACATGGCTCAAATCAAGATTCGATTAATAATTATATAGATTCCTTCTTATCCTTAATAGATATTTAAGATAATTACCTTTTGACCCAACTTTTTAATATAATTATATAAATAATTTAATTCTTAATTAAATTACACTTTATCTTATACTAACAGAAAATTAATTATTTATTTTGCTATCACACCCATAATTATTATTATTTATATTATCTATATTATTATTATTTATATTTTGACCCCTAAATTTTTAATAATTATATTATTTTACAAAATTACGCATAATAGTATATAATAAAATATATATTTTCCGAACTGAGATTAAATAATATTAGTATAAATTTTACAGAATAATTAAAAATCTGGGTTGTTACAATTGTCACGACCCGCTCCCCGTACCCAAGGGTTAAGTATCGTGATGGCCAGTAACTGAGGTTACCTCCGGCCAATTCTTAAACAAAATAATAAACGCAAGCAGGAGAAATATTTAAATAGGGTACCAAAATAATTATCGGAGCTTCTATTTTTATTACAAAATTTATTGACCAAAAAGGCCGATATTTACATATAAAAATATCATAAAAAATACTGTGTGTGTGTCTATTCCGCAGCCCCGCATCTAAGACTTTCTAGAAGCTATTTCTGAATTGCATGTTTCCTGAAAATTGGTAAAAAACTATAAGAACATGGCGGAGTGAGAAACATTATATCCAGAGTATAAGGGACACGAAATAACCATGGATCGTTAGTTAGGCCAAAACGTTTACATAAATAAATCATTTAAGTAACAGAAACTGAAATACAGATATTATATAAATATATAACCATAACCACGGTACTGAACAGAACAGAACAGAACAGAGGTCACAGAAGTGACAGTCAGAACAGAGGTACGAATTCAAGAGGTGGGCTCGTACGGATTCTAGAGGTGGCTCCCACAATAGTGTAGCACTTAGCTCCGCACAGCACTTTGTTCCGCACAGAACAGAGGTCAATGGATCCATGACAAACAGAGGACCACAAAGTAGTCAAACAGAAGCCAATGGTTATTTAAGTCCCCCAATATAGCGGTCCCGGGTTTACCCCTTGTTGTACAGTGATCCGGACGTGTGTCCGTGGATGTTGGTAGTCGAGTATTGTCTTGTTTACATCCTTTCTTGCTTTGTATTTGAGTTATAGGATGTGTTGGGCAGGTTTGTTACAGGTTGGTTGAGTTTGGGAGCCAAGTGTTGCTGCCCAGAATTTTGGCTGGTCGCTCGAGCGAGGGTTTGGTCGCTCGAGCGAGGGTAGTTTTTGTGTCTTGTCGCTCGAGCCAGGATGGCTTCGCTCGAGCGACCGATTGCGTCTAGCCCAGACCTGAAGGTTGCATTTTCTGGCTCGAGCGAGCTTTTCTTCGCTCGAGCGATCTGGTTAGTCCTTCGCTCAAGCGAGCTATCCTTGGCTCGAGCGAGCGTCGTATTGCAAATCGGAAAATTTGCACTGTTGGCTCGAGCGAGCGTGTTTGGTCGCTCGAGCGAGGCCAGTTTTTGTGTCTGGTCGCTCGAGCGACGGGGTCTTCGCTCGAGCGAGCCTGTTTATATCAACAAGACAGCACCGAACTAAACATCACTTTTTACAAACTCTATCTTCTTTAAACCCAATTTTTGAGAGCCTCTCACTCTAAAATTACACTCTCTCTAAGATTTGATCTACCTAGGGTGATTTCCTAGCCAAGGGCCTTTGTTAATAAGGTAGGGGTTGTTGAGGGCTTCGTTTTAATCGGAAAATCTTTGATTTTGGAGCAAGTTGGGTGTTGGGCATCATCTCCTTTTGAGCTAAATCTTTGAGGTAGGGATATCCTACTCCTCTTTATGAGTTTTGTCTTTGAATTTTAGCATTTTGATATGTTGGTAGTTATTGTGTAATTTTGGAAAACTTTGGGCCATTGTGTAATTTTACAAAAGTTTGGGGTTTTGTCTATAATAAACCTAGAAGCATGTTTAGTATAAAAACATGGAATTAATGTTGAAACATTAATGAAATTGGAACCTAAGGGTTGTGATGTTAATTATGGAGAATGTCCTAATTACATTGATTAATTAATTTGGATAATTAATTGTGTTGATTTGTGATGTATATAATTGTTGTTTATATGCATTGTGTTGTGTTGGAGAAGATAGGGGATGTACTCCACGGTTTAGGGGAAGATAGGGGATGGACCTCTAAGCCGGATGTTGTTGGGAGGAGATAGGGGATGAACTCCGTAGATAGTGCGTGTATGCTTATCTAGAATTGTATTGACAGAGCGTATGTGCTTGTCTTTGGAAGTGTTGATATAACTGCTAGGTTTATCGTTGATGAAGTAGGAAGTGTTGGCATGAGTGTTTGTCTCATGTGAGATGTTTGGCCAGGTTCTGAGCCAAGATTGTGAAATGGCAAGTAAAAGGAAAGGAAACGGAAATGAAAGGAAACATAGACTTAAGTGTCTTGGATTTATATCATGTTATGAAAGAATGTAAAAGTGTTGACCATCTGTTAAATTGTTAATCTTTTAGTCATTATTCATAACTGGTTTAGTATATTTCTACTGGGCTGTGGCTC
The DNA here is from genome assembly GCA_036172215.1 of Camellia granthamiana. Classification (NCBI taxonomy): domain Eukaryota; kingdom Viridiplantae; phylum Streptophyta; class Magnoliopsida; order Ericales; family Theaceae; genus Camellia; species Camellia granthamiana. Next base: position 31,042 of record JAXFYN010000491.1, read on the forward strand.
ACCCTATACGGGAACATCATTTTCAGGTACAGGCAACTTGCCACCTCCAAGGACTTAGCTTGGGAGGCTGGTGGCGGACAGACTTTTTGGATGTCTTTCCTTTGTTGTATTACATGTAATTTCAAGCCAAGGGCTTAATGTGTAAATGAGTTAGCACTCTACTTTTGTGTAACCAAGTGTTAACTTGGAAAGCTGTAAGCCCTTAGGGCATTGCCTTTTGTTGTTAACATGTAATACTTTTGTAATAGAACTCTGATGAATGGAAGGATGTGGATCTTTATATATCATAGCATGTCAATATTGTTGGATTTAATGTCGTTATTTTGAGGGCGTTACAACTTGGTATCAGAGCGTACCGGGTTCGAATACTTTGGGTACGTGGGAAGTGATTAGGATCACAATGGGTTTGTCTCGCTTGATAGAGACTTAGGTGTACTGTTATATGTTGTGTGATAACATGCTTATGTGATTATTTGGGTATGGGATTTAGTTTCTAGGATGTTGATTGGATCTTTGGGTTTCTGGGAGTCTTGTTGGAAAAAGCACTTGATCAATGCTGTTTCTAACCGGTACTCTAGTAACGCCTTGGGACTATCATTATCCGGAAATGAAATTCGTAAGTGCTTATGTGTTTATGTGCTTACGTGGAATGAATTTCAGTTGTCCATGCATTAGGACGTCAGTGTTTAGTTTTGGCACGTTTATAAATGTGCTAACGTTCTGTGTTACCTTTATTAGGATGTCAGGACGAGCAAGAGGTGGTAGGCGTGGTAGGCCTAGGAGGCAGGAAGTGCCATTACCGGATGAGATTCCGGCAGTTCAGGAGATTCCGGCAGTGCAAGAAGGGGTTGGTCAGGCCAATGTGGCCGAACCAGTAGGCCAGCAGGCTATGGGCGCTCTAGCCCGAGAGATAGCAGGAGCTCTGGGTATTCTTAGGGCAGGGAATCAGGCAGCTGAGGCAGGGCCTTCCTTCTTGAGGAGGGAGTTCTTCCGGTCTAACCCGGAGGAGTTTGTTGGGGATCCTAAGGAGCCACTGAAGGCAGACGAGTGGCTAGAACAGATGAGTAAAACGTTCGAAATGCTAGGCATTGAGGACGGAGCATTGAAAGTGACCTTGGCATCCTTCCAGCTGAAGGGAGATACAGGTCAGTGGTGGAAGTATGAGAAAGCTCGTGTGGGTGGTACTTGGGAGGCGTTTGTGAATGCTTTCCAGGAGAGGTTTTTATCTGCAGTGGCTAGAGAGAAACTGAGGGATCAGTTTAACAAGCTTAAGCAGGAGGGTTTATCTGTGGCCGAGTTTGAGGCTACATTTACTAGCTTGTCCAGGTTTGCACCTGAACTTGTGGCGACAGAGGAACGCCGTTGCTACGAGTTTGAGCGGAAGTTGAGGCGAGACCTCAAGTTGCAAGTTGGTGGACCTTACATTCGAGATTACAGACATTTGGTGGATGCTGCAGCTCATATGGAGCTGATGATGCAGGAGGGAGAGGAGGAGAAACATGGAGGCTCCAAGAGGGGCCAAGAGGGACAGGGTGACGGTAGGAGGCAGAGGGGTTATAACCCTCAGCCGTCCCAGGGTGGTTTGGCCAGGTCGACTTTCCCAGTACCGAGTTCAGGCTCCGGGAGGGGCAGTCAGGGAGAGTTCACCTGTTACAAGTGTGGCCAGCCGGGTCACAAGGCTTCAGTTTGCCCCGCAGAAGGGCGGGGGTCAGAGAGCTGCTTCTTCGTCAGCTAGACCGCAGAGTCAGAGTTCGGGCAGGGGGCAGCCCTTGACTTGTTATCAGTGTGGACAGCCTGGGCACATGAAGAGGTTTTGCCCACGGTTGAGTGCCACTTCAGGAGCGTCTGGTTCTAGACAGACGCAGAGTTTCCAGCCAGCTCAGTCTGTGCAGGCCTCGAGGGCCAATCCGGGGGCTTCGTCGTCCCAGTCAGTGCAGCAGTCCTATGCTCCGAGAGGTGAGCAGGTGGATCAGGGGCCTACAGGGCGCGTGTATGCTGTTACCGCGCAGGACCTTGTACCGGCTCCATCAGTGGTGAGAGGTACCTTTCTGTTTTGCAATTCGGTTGCTAGTGTGTTGATTGATACGGGTGCGTCTCATTCTTTTGTATCTGCTGCATTTGCATCTGTGTTAGAATTGGAGTTAGCAGTGTTGGCATCTCCTATTTGTGTAGTGTCACCTATTGGGGGTGAGATGGTTTTGAAACACGGATGTAGAGGTTGTGATATAGAGGTTGATGATCATAGGCTTCCGTTTCCTTTTGTAGTCATGCCCATGAAGGGCTTTGATGTTATTTTGGGTATAGACTGGTTATCGTCATACCGAGCTGTTATTGATTGCTACCGCCAGAGGGTTACTTGTTGTACCGTGAGCGGGGAGTTTTTCCATTTCTTGGGAGACCGGGTTGGTAGTATTGTGCCACCGGGGTATGGTTCGCGGGGACGGAATGAGCTTAGTGGTCTACTTGCTAGCTTTGAGAGTGGTGAGTGTGATGAGACCCAGATTGTATTGCTGAGGGTAGTTTGTGAGTACTCGGATGTTTTTCCTGAGGACCTTGTTGATTTGCCACCTCACCGTGAGATTGAGTTCTCTATCGATTTAGTGCCCGGCACGGCGCCGATTTCTATGGCACCTTACCGTTTTGCTCCAGCAGAGTTGGTTGAGTTGAAAGTTCAACTCCAGGAATTGCTAGATAAGGGCCTTGTACGCCCTAGCGTTTCACCGTGGGGAGCGCCGGCACTCTTTGCTAAGAAGAAAGATGGTGCCTTGAGATTGTGTATTGACTACCGGAAGTTGAATCGGGCTACGGTTAAGAATAAGTACCCTATGCCCCGTATAGATGATTTGTTTGACCAGTTGAAGGGTTCCCGTTGTTTCTCTAAGATAGATTTGAGATCGGGTTACCATCAGTTGAGGGTCAAGGAGGAGGATATTCCGAAGACGGCATTCCGTACGCGGTATGGCCATTATGAGTTTCTGGTAATGCCATTTGGGCTTACCAATGCACCGGCAGTCTTTATGGACTTGATGAACCGGATCTTCCGGGAATTCTTGGATCGTTTTGTAGTCGTTTTCGTAGACGACATTCTTATCTATTCACCTTCAGAGGAGGAGCACGAGGAACACTTGAGAGTGGTGCTTGAGTTGCTTAGAGTCCATAGGCTGTATGCCAAGTTTGGGAAGTGTGAATTCTGGCTAGGAGAAGTCAAGTTCTTAGGCCATGTAGTTTCCGGGAAAGGGGTGTCTGTTGATACATCCAAGACTGAGGCAGTGCAAGATTGGGCACAACCTAAGAGTGTGTTTGAGATCCGCAGTTTTCTGGGATTAGCTGGGTATTACCGTCGGTTTGTGAAGGATTTCTCCAGGTTAGCTTCACCGTTGACCAGATTGACTCGGAGGGGAGTCAGCTTTGTATGGAGTGAGACTTGTGAAAAGTCGTTTCAGGAGTTGAAAGTTAGACTGACCACCGCTCCGGTCTTGATTATTCCGGAGAGAGGGTTGGGTTATGCAGTCTATTGTGATGCCTCACGAGAGGGTTTGGGTTGTGTATTGATGCAGGAGGGGAAAGTAGTAGCTTATGGCTCACGTCAGTTGAAAATTCATGAGAAGAATTACCCTACGCATGATCTAGAGTTAGCGGCGGTGATCTTTGCCTTGAAAATCTGGAGGCACTACCTTTATGGTGAGAGATTCGAGGTGTTCTCGGATCATAAGAGTCTGAAATATCTGTTTTCACAGAAAGACTTGAATTTGAGGCAGAGGAGGTGGATGGAGTTTATTGAGGATTACGACTTTGAGTTGCACTATCACCCGGGGAAGGCCAATGTTGTGGCCGATGCCCTTAGCAGGAAATCCGTTAGCGATGTAGCTTGTATAGCCATCCGGGAGTGGGAGATGTTGGGGGCCATTGGAGAGTTTGATTTGCTTCTGGGCGAATCCGTTAAGGCTGCGGCCTTGTTTTCTGTTGTTGCGCAGCCTACACTTATGACTAGAGTGTTAGAGGCACAGAGAGGTGACCTTGAGGTAGAATCCCTCCGAGAGAAGATCTCCAGTGGGAAGGTTGAGAAGGGTTTGACGGTGTATCCCGACCTGAGTGTGAGATACCGAGACCGTTTGCTTGTACCGGAGTCTTGCCGAGAGGAAGTACTCCGAGAGTTTCACCATTCGCGCCTTGCGGTGCATCCGGGAGGTACTAAGATGTATCGAGATTTGGGTCACCAGTTTTGGTGGCGAGGTATGAAGAGAGATGTGGCAGTTTTCGTGTCTAAGTGCCTTACTTGTCAGCAAGTGAAGGCCGAGCATCAGAGGCCAGCGGGTTTGTTACAACCCTTGTTTATTGCCGAGTGGAAGTGGGAGCATGTCACTATGGACTTCGTTGTAGGTCTTCCGAGGACTCAGCGGGGTAGTGATGCTATTTGGGTGGTTGTAGACCGGTTGACTAAGTCGGCGCATTTTATTCCTATGCGCGTGCGAGATTCAGTAGATCATCTTGCCGACTTGTATGTTCGGGACATAGTGAGGTTGCACGGGGTCCCAGTGACGATTGTCTCAGATAGAGATCCTCGTTTTACTGCTAGGTTGTGGCAGAGTTTGCAGAGTGCCTTGGGCACTAAGTTGACCTTTAGTACAGCTTATCATCCTCAGACTGACGGGCAGTCCGAGCGTACTATTCAGATCCTCGAGGATATGCTTCGGGGTTGTGTCCTTGATTTCAGTGGGACGTGGGAGAGGCACTTACCATTGGTAGAGTTTGCCTACAACAACAGTTTTCAGTCTAGTATTGGTATGGCACCATTTGAGGCCTTGTATGGCCGACCTTGTAGGTCTCCAGTTTGTTGGGCCGAGGTGGGTGATACACCTTTGTTGGGTCCGGAGTTGGTTAAGGAGACGACGGAGAAAGTTGAGCTTATCCGTAGAAGGCTGGTTACAGCCCAGAGTCGGCAGAAATCTTATGCTGACCGTAGGAGGAGACCATTGGAGTTTGAGATGGGTGATCATGTCTTTCTGAAGATATCACCAAGGCGGGGATTGTTGAGGTTTGGGAAGAGTGGGAAGTTATCCCCTCGGTTTATTGGGCCTTTTGAGATCCTTGAGAGGGTTGGCGAGGTTGCTTATCGTTTAGCTTTGCCGCCACAGTTATCCGGGGTTCATGACGTGTTTCATGTGAGTATGCTTCGGAAGTATGAGCCGGATCCATCACATGTGTTGGATTGGACCGACTTAGAGGTAGGTGAGGATGCCTCGTATGAGGAGAGACCGGTTCGGGTCTTGGATAGGCGGGATCAAGTCCTGCGTGGCAAGACCATTCCTTTGGTTAAGGTTTTGTGGAAACATCACGGAGTGGAGGAGGCTACTTGGGAACGTGAGTTGGGAGTCCGCGAGAAATATCCGGACTTGTTTGTCGATGTGTAATCAAGTATTGCAATTGTGTAGTTGTAATGAACTTTAAGAACATTCAAAATGTCTTAAGTTGAAAACATGGTGCATGTTTTGGTTAATGTAAATGTTGTAGAACTTGCCTTGTTATGGGAGTTGATTATAATATTGCATGTGTTGGCTATATTATAGAAATGGAATTGTATCATGATTATTGCTTATGATATGAATTGTGAACCATATATGTGAGAGATGGTTGAGATGGAAAGAGAATGCATGTTGAAATATATATGTTGTAGAATGCCTCTTGATAAGAGATGGAATGACCGGTAATGGGTCGAATTGTGGAATGTTGTGGTATAACATTGTTTAAAAGAAGGGAAAACTTGCTTTTCAAAACGTGTTTTTAATTTCGGGGACGAAATTCTTTAAGGGGGGGAGGTTATAGCGGTCCCGGGTTTACCCCTTGTTGTACAGTGATCCGGACGTGTGTCCGTGGATGTTGGTAGTCGAGTATTGTCTTGTTTACATCCTTTCTTGCTTTGTATTTGAGTTATAGGATGTGTTGGGCAGGTTTGTTACAGGTTGGTTGAGTTTGGGAGCCAAGTGTTGCTGCCCAGAATTTTGGCTGGTCGCTCGAGCGAGGGTTTGGTCGCTCGAGCGAGGGTAGTTTTTGTGTCTTGTCGCTCGAGCCAGGATGGCTTCGCTCGAGCGACCGATTGCGTCTAGCCCAGACCTGAAGGTTGCATTTTCTGGCTCGAGCGAGCTTTTCTTCGCTCGAGCGATCTGGTTAGTCCTTCGCTCGAGCGAGCTGTCCTTGGCTCGAGCGAGCGTCGTATTGCAAATCGGAAAATTTGCACTGTTGGCTCGCGCGAGCGTGTTTGGTCGCTCGAGCGAGGCCAGTTTTTGTGTCTGGTCGCTCGAGCGACGGAGTCTTCGCTCGAGCGAGCCTGTTTATATCAGCAAGACAGCACCGAACTAAACATCACTTTTTACAAACTCTATCTTCTTCAAACCCAATTTTTGAGAGCCTCTCACTCTAAAATTACACTCTCTCTAAGATTTGATCTACCTAGGGTGATTTCCTAGCCAAGGGCCTTTGTTAATAAGGTAGGGGTTGTTGAGGGCTTCGTTTTAATCGGAAAATCTTTGATTTTGGAGCAAGTTGGGTGTTGGGCATCATCTCCTTTTGAGCTAAATCTTTGAGGTAGGGATATCCTACTCCTCTTTATGAGTTTTGTCTTTGAATTTTAGCATTTTGATATGTTGGTAGTTGTTGTGTAATTTTGGAAAACTTTGGGCCATTGTGTAATTTTACAAAAGTTTGGGGTTTTGTCTATAATAAACCTAGAAGCATGTTTAGTATAAAAACATGGAATTAATGTTGAAACATTAATGAAATTGGAACCTAAGGGTTGTGATGTTAATTATGGAGAATGTCCTAATTACATTGATTAATTAATTTGGATAATTAATTGTGTTGATTTGTGATGTATATAATTGTTGTTTATATGCATTGTGTTGTGTTGGAGAAGATAGGGGATGTACTCCACGGTTTAGGGGAAGATAGGGGATGGACCTCTAAGCCGGATGTTGTTGGGAGGAGATAGGGGATGAACTCCGTAGATAGTGCGTGTATGCTTATCTAGAATTGTATTGACAGAGCGTATGTGCTTGTCTTTGGAAGTGTTGATATAACTGCTAGGTTTATCGTTGATGAAGTAGGAAGTGTTGGCATGAGTGTTTGTCTCATGTGAGATGTTTGGCCAGGTTCTGAGCCAAGATTGTGAAATGGCAAGTAAAAGGAAAGGAAACGGAAATGAAAGGAAACATAGACTTAAGTGTCTTGGATTTATATCATGTTATGAAAGAATGTAAAAGTGTTGACCATCTGTTAAATTGTTAATCTTTTAGTCATTATTCATAACTGGTTTAGTATATTTCTACTGGGCTGTGGCTCACCCTATACGGGAACATCATTTTCAGGTACAGGCAACTTGCCACCTCCAAGGACTTAGCTTGGGAGGCTGGTGGCGGACAGACTTTTTGGATGTCTTTCCTTTGTTGTATTACATGTAATTTCAAGCCAAGGGCTTAATGTGTAAATGAGTTAGCACTCTACTTTTGTGTAACCAAGTGTTAACTTGGAAAGCTGTAAGCCCTTAGGGCATTGCCTTTTGTTGTTAACATGTAATACTTTTGTAATAGAACTCTGATGAATGGAAGGATGTGGATCTTTATATATCATAGCATGTCAATATTGTTGGATTTAATGTCGTTATTTTGAGGGCGTTACAACTTGGTATCAGAGCGTACCGGGTTCGAATACTTTGGGTACGTGGGAAGTGATTAGGATCACAATGGGTTTGTCTCGCTTGATAGAGACTTAGGTGTACTGTTATATGTTGTGTGATAACATGCTTATGTGATTATTTGGGTATGGGATTTAGTTTCTAGGATGTTGATTGGATCTTTGGGTTTCTGGGAGTCTTGTTGGAAAAAGCACTTGATCAATGCTGTTTCTAACCGGTACTCTAGTAACGCCTTGGGACTATCATTATCCGGAAATGAAATTCGTAAGTGCTTATGTGTTTATGTGCTTACGTGGAATGAATTTCAGTTGTCCATGCATTAGGACGTCAGTGTTTAGTTTTGGCACGTTTATAAATGTGCTAACGTTCTGTGTTACCTTTATTAGGATGTCAGGACGAGCAAGAGGTGGTAGGCGTGGTAGGCCTAGGAGGCAGGAAGTGCCATTACCGGATGAGATTCCGGCAGTTCAGGAGATTCCGGCAGTGCAAGAAGGGGTTGGTCAGGCCAATGTGGCCGAACCAGTAGGCCAGCAGGCTATGGGCGCTCTAGCCCGAGAGATAGCAGGAGCTCTGGGTATTCTTAGGGCAGGGAATCAGGCAGCTGAGGCAGGGCCTTCCTTCTTGAGGAGGGAGTTCTTCCGGTCTAACCCGGAGGAGTTTGTTGGGGATCCTAAGGAGCCACTGAAGGCAGACGAGTGGCTAGAACAGATGAGTAAAACGTTCGAAATGCTAGGCATTGAGGACGGAGCATTGAAAGTGACCTTGGCATCCTTCCAGCTGAAGGGAGATGCAGGTCAGTGGTGGAAGTATGAGAAAGCTCGTGTGGGTGGTACTTGGGAGGCGTTTGTGAATGCTTTCCAGGAGAGGTTTTTATCTGCAGTGGCTAGAGAGAAACTGAGGGATCAGTTTAACAAGCTTAAGCAGGAGGGTTTATCTGTGGCCGAGTTTGAGGCTACATTTACTAGCTTGTCCAGGTTTGCACCTGAACTTGTGGCGACAGAGGAACGCCGTTGCTACGAGTTTGAGCGGAAGTTGAAGCGAGACCTCAAGTTGCAAGTTGGTGGACCTTACATTCGAGATTACAGACATTTGGTGGATGCTGCAGCTCATATGGAGCTGATGATGCAGGAGGGAGAGGAGGAGAAACATGGAGGCTCCAAGAGGGGCCAAGAGGGACAGGGTGACGGTAGGAGGCAGAGGGGTTATAACCCTCAGCCGTCCCAGGGTGGTTTGGCCAGGTCGACTTTCCCAGTACCGAGTTCAGGCTCCGGGAGGGGCAGTCAGGGAGAGTTCACCTGTTACAAGTGTGGCCAGCCGGGTCACAAGGCTTCAGTTTGCCCCGCAGAAGGGCGGGGGTCAGAGAGCTGCTTCTTCGTCAGCTAGACCGCAGAGTCAGAGTTCGGGCAGGGGGCAGCCCTTGACTTGTTATCAGTGTGGACAGCCTGGGCACATGAAGAGGTTTTGCCCACGGTTGAGTGCCACTTCAGGAGCGTCTGGTTCTAGACAGACGCAGAGTTTCCAGCCAGCTCAGTCTGTGCAGGCCTCGAGTGCCAATCCGGGGGCTTCGTCGTCCCAGTCAGTGCAGCAGTCCTATGCTCCGAGAGGTGAGCAGGTGGATCAGGGGCCTACAGGGCGCGTGTATGCTGTTACCGCGCAGGACCTTGTACCGGCTCCATCAGTGGTGAGAGGTACCTTTCTGTTTTGCAATTCGGTTGCTAGTGTGTTGATTGATACGGGTGCGTCTCATTCTTTTGTATCTGCTGCATTTGCATCTGTGTTAGAATTGGAGTTAGCAGTGTTGGCATCTCCTATTTGTGTAGTGTCACCTATTGGGGGTGAGATGGTTTTGAAACACGGATGTAGAGGTTGTGATATAGAGGTTGATGATCATAGGCTTCCGTTTCCTTTTGTAGTCATGCCCATGAAGGGCTTTGATGTTATTTTGGGTATAGACTGGTTATCGTCATACCGAGCTGTTATTGATTGCTACCGCCAGAGGGTTACTTGTTGTACCGTGAGCGGGGAGTTTTTCCATTTCTTGGGAGACCGGGTTGGTAGTATTGTGCCACCGGGGTATGGTTCGCGGGGACGGAATGAGCTTAGTGGTCTACTTGCTAGCTTTGAGAGTGGTGAGTGTGATGAGACCCAGATTGTATTGCCGAGGGTAGTTTGTGAGTACTCGGATGTTTTTCCCGAGGACCTTGTTGATTTGCCACCTCACCGTGAGATTGAGTTCTCTATCGATTTACTGCCCGGCACGGCGCCGATTTCTATGGCACCTTACCGTTTTGCTCCAGCAGAGTTGGTTGAGTTGAAAGTTCAACTCCAGGAATTGCTAGATAAGGGCCTTGTACGCCCTAGCGTTTCACCGTGGGGAGCGCCGGCACTCTTTGCTAAGAAGAAAGATGGTGCCTTGAGATTGTGTATTGACTACCGGAAGTTGAATCGGGCTACGGTTAAGAATAAGTACTCTATGCCCCATATAGATGATTTGTTTGACCAGTTGAAGGGTTCCCGTTGTTTCTCTAAGATAGATTTGAGATCGGGTTACCATCAGTTGAGGGTCAGGGAGGAGGATATTCCGAAGACGGCATTCCGTACGCGGTATGGCCATTATGAGTTTCTGGTAATGCCATTTGGGCTTACCAATGCACCGGCAGTCTTTATGGACTTGATGAACCGGATCTTCCGGGAATTCTTGGATCGTTTTGTAGTCGTTTTCGTAGACGACATTCTTATCTATTCACCTTCAGAGGAGGAGCACGAGGAACACTTGAGAGTGGTGCTTGAGTTGCTTAGAGTCCATAGGCTGTATGCCAAGTTTGGGAAGTGTGAATTCTGGCTAGGAGAAGTCAAGTTCTTAGGCCATGTAGTTTCCGGGAAAGGGGGTGTCTGTTGATACATCCAAGACTGAGGCAGTGCAAGATTGGGCACAACCTAAGAGTGTGTTTGAGATCCGCAGTTTTCTGGGATTAGCTGGGTATTACCGTCGGTTTGTGAAGGATTTCTCCAGGTTAGCTTCACCGTTGACCAGATTGACTCGGAGGGGAGTCAGCTTTGTATGGAGTGAGACTTGTGAAAAGTCGTTTCAGGAGTTGAAAGTTAGACTGACCACCGCTCCGGTCTTGATTATTCCGGAGAGAGGGTTGGGTTATGCAGTCTATTGTGATGCCTCACGAGAGGGTTTGGGTTGTGTATTGATGCAGGAGGGGAAAGTAGTAGCTTATGGCTCACGTCAGTTGAAAATTCATGAGAAGAATTACCCTACGCATGATCTAGAGTTAGCGGCGGTGATCTTTGCCTTGAAAATCTGGAGGCACTACCTTTATGGTGAGAGATTCGAGGTGTTCTCGGATCATAAGAGTTTGAAATATCTGTTTTCACAGAAAGACTTGAATTTGAGGCAGAGGAGGTGGATGGAGTTTATTGAGGATTACGACTTTGAGTTGCACTATCACCCGGGGAAGGCCAATGTTGTGGCCGATGCCCTTAGCAGGAAATCCGTTAGCGATGTAGCTTGTATAGCCATCCGGGAGTGGGAGATGTTGGGGGCCATTGGAGAGTTTGATTTGCTTCTGGGCGAATCCGTTAAGGCTGCGGCCTTGTTTTCTGTTGTTGCGCAGCCTACACTTGTGACTAGAGTGTTAGAGGCACAGAGAGGTGACCTTGAGGTAGAATCCCTCCGAGAGAAGATCTCCAGTGGGAAGGTTGAGAAGGGTTTGACGGTGTATCCCGACCTGAGTGTGAGATACCGAGACCGTTTGCTTGTACCGGAGTCTTGCCGAGAGGAAGTACTCCGAGAGTTTCACCATTCGCGCCTTGCGGTGCATCCGGGAGGTACTAAGATGTATCGAGATTTGGGTCACCAGTTTTGGTGGCGAGGTATGAAGAGAGATGTGGCAGTTTTCGTGTCTAAGTGCCTTACTTGTCAGCAAGTGAAGGCCGAGCATCAGAGGCCAGCGGGTTTGTTACAACCCTTGTTTATTGCCGAGTGGAAGTGGGAGCATGTCACTATGGACTTCGTTGTAGGTCTTCCGAGGACTCAGCGGGGTAGTGATGCTATTTGGGTGGTTGTAGACCGGTTGACTAAGTCGGCGCATTTTATTCCTATGCGCGTGCGAGATTCAGTAGATCATCTTGCCGACTTGTATGTTCGGGACATAGTGAGGTTGCACGGGGTCCCAGTGACGATTGTCTCAGATAGAGATCCTCGTTTTACTGCTAGGTTGTGGCAGAGTTTGCAGAGTGCCTTGGGCACTAAGTTGACCTTTAGTACAGCTTATCATCCTCAGACTGACGGGCAGTCCGAGCGTACTATTCAGATCCTCGAGGATATGCTTCGGGGTTGTGTCCTTGATTTCAGTGGGACGTGGGAGAGGCACTTACCATTGGTAGAGTTTGCCTACAACAACAGTTTTCAGTCTAGTATTGGTATGGCACCATTTGAGGCCTTGTATGGCCGACCTTGTAGGTCTCCAGTTTGTTGGGCCGAGGTGGGTGATACACCTTTGTTGGGTCCGGAGTTGGTTAAGGAGACGACGGAGAAAGTTGAGCTTATCCGTAGAAGGCTGGTTACAGCCCAGAGTCGGCAGAAATCTTATGCTGACCGTAGGAGGAGACCATTGGAGTTTGAGATGGGTGATCATGTCTTTCTGAAGATATCACCAAGGCGGGGATTGTTGAGGTTTGGGAAGAGTGGGAAGTTATCCCCTCGGTTTATTGGGCCTTTTGAGATCCTTGAGAGGGTTGGCGAGATTGCTTATCGTTTAGCTTTGCCGCCACAGTTATCCGGGGTTCATGACGTGTTTCATGTGAGTATGCTTCGGAAGTATGAGCCGGATCCATCACATGTGTTGGATTGGACCGACTTAGAGGTAGGTGAGGATGCCTCGTATGAGGAGAGACCGGTTCGGGTCTTGGATAGGCGGGATCAAGTCCTGCGTGGCAAGACCATTCCTTTGGTTAAGGTTTTGTGGAAACATCACGGA